>JAJMJV010000029.1:0-104410 GCA_030563725.1 Pichia awuae
AATAAAAAATAAAAAATAAAAAATAAAAAATAAAAAATAAAAAATAAAAAATAAAAAATAAAAAATAAAAAATAAAAAATAAAAAATAAAAAATAAAAAATAAAAAATAAATCCAACTATCAATTAAATTTTCAATCTACGTCATAGCTTTACACGAAATTTATTACTTACTTTCCTTATAGATCACCAGATAAACATCATCAACTCAAAATATCTTCAAACAACTCAAAACATAAATAAACATAAATAAACATAAATAAACATAAACACATCTGATCCGAACAGATCCGCCTCTATTCTTCCTTTAACCGTTCCTGCCACCCCACCAAATCAAAACAATAACACCTTTTCCCACCAAACACGCAGCCAAAACAATTTTCTAGCCAATAAGAGCGCTGCGTTGGCCCCAGTGGCCCGCCACGCGGCCTTCGGATTTTCTTTGTTGACGTTGCGTGTTTCCCTCGATTTCAATACAAGCCGTTTTATACCGCGTCGAATTTTGTTTATTTATAGCTCAGTCGGCATTGCTATTCCACGTCCAGAGATGGTTTTACGCCTCTTGTGTTGGCACCAGGCTTTCTGTATATACCCTTGCTTTGCCTTTTTACGCATTTTCCTTTGTTCCGTTTTTTTAGAATCTAAGACACTGTTTCTTTCTTTCTGAATTTTGCTTCTGTTTCTTTCTTCTCTAAAGGTTTCTTTCTTCGTGATCCATAGATTTACTTTGCTCCTGATTGCTTGATATCGTCGACTACAGTTGGTAAAGAATATTAGAATATCTGCTTCATACTTGATCTTTTCATCACGGTTTATTAATATATATATTGTTTCTTAAATTTTTCTTGCACACAATCCACAAGGAAAAAATAAAGAAAATTTATTCACATACAAAACTCATAGACATAATATTAATAATATAAAAAAACACATACTAAAAATGAGATTCTCCACAGTATTTTCTGCATTAGCACTTACTGCTTCAGCTTTTGCAAATGAAGACGTCAAAGACACCACCTCATTACAAACTACATTAGCTTCCACTACTTCTATCTCTATTGCTTCCGGTTGTTCCTTCTCTGATGGTTTCACCGCTACTGCACAATCCGACTTAGACAGATTATCTTCATGTGAAGCTGTTAAAGGTGATGTGATCGTCACTGGTGTCTTAGGTAGTGGTTCTATTGCTAATGTCAAGGCAATTTACGGTGATTTACAAATCTACAACGCAACAGATTTACAATTCTTTGCTGCAGACTCTGTCACTACCATCACTGGTTCTCTTAAATTACACGGCTTAACTGTCCTTGCTAGTCTTTCATTTGGCTCATTAGCTTCCGTTGGTGCTATCAACTGGGTCACTTTACCAAATTTAGTTGATACTGGTTTATCTTCTGTTACTGACTGTAACTCCATTTACATCTCAGATACTATGTTAAGTGATTTAAAGGGTATTAACCCAACTAATGTTGAAATCTTTAACATCAACAACAATTTCAACTTAGCTTCTATCTCTTCTAACATTGAAACCGTTTCTAATGCTTTAACCGTTGCTTTCAATGGTGATGATACTGTTGTTCAATTTGACGATTTAGTTTGGGCTAATAACTTAACTTTCTACTCTATTGCTTCTCTTTCAATGGAATCTTTAACTGCTGTTAACAAGTCTGCTGGTTTCTTCGAATCTTCTGTCTCTGATTTAACTTTCCCATTAATCACTGAAATCGGTGCTGATTTAACCATTGAAAATAACGAATACTTAAACCACATTGATTTCTCAAATGTTACTGCTATTGGTGGTGGTTTAGTCATTGTTAACAACACTGAATTATTATCTATTGAAAATATTGATGATATTAAAACTGTTCAAGGTGCTGTCGTTCTTAAGGGTGACTTTGATAACTGTACTATGAATTCTTTAAAGACTGTTAGAGGTGCTTTTGATTTAGAAACTTCTGGTTATGCAGATTGTACTCCATTCCAAAAATTATCTAAGAATGGTGGTATCCAAGGTTCTTTCAAGTGTAAGGCAAAGGCTCATTCTTCTTCTAAATCTTCTAAATCTACTGAATCTACTTCAACCAATACCAAAACTTCTGATTCTGATTCTAAGTCAACTTCCACATCTGTTTCTTCCATTTCCTCAACTAGTAAGGGTGAAGCTGCTGCATTAAAGGGTACTTCCATCTTTGGTACTTTAGTTGCTATTGTCTTATCCTTATTATAAATTTAATTTCATTTAAAATTTAAACTAATATTTTAGGGAGGGAAAGGGAAACTGGTTGACTTTTTTGTACGTTCACATTATTTTACACAAAACTAATTAATTACATGTTTTTTTTTTACATTTATAACTATAACTAAAACTTATATTTAAATATAATAGAATAAAAGCAAATAAAATAATATATTTTAAATGATTGCTAATTGAATACATTCGATAAATCTATTTAGTAAATGTATTTCAAAGAGCAAGGCTTAGACTGAAACCAAAATAAAATGTAAATAATTAAATGATTCAATTATAAATATCAAAAATTAGAAAAGTATAACGAGGTTAGATATATTTACCTATAAACCTTTACCATAATTTCCTGATTCAAAAAACTTCATGATCGCATCAACAACTTCTTCTAAACTCTCAACCCAAGCGGATAATTGTTCATTGACTTTAACTAAGTCATCACCTAACTTGGCAAAAAAATCAGCTCTGTATGGACATGCTTTCATTGCTAACTTGAAAACTGGTCTGATTAACATATTGTGGTATTTAGTTAAAGTTTCACCGTATGCTTTTTCAAAACATTTGGATAATTCCCAATCTTGGTTGTCAATACATTTTCTCATTGCAACTGCTGTAAATTGTAAACCTCTAGTTAACCATAATAAACCTTGGGTTGCTGTTTTCTTACCACCTTCTTTAATTTCAGTTAAGATTAATTTTTCTAACGTGCCACAATTAACTGGATCACCTAAAAACTTTGTAGAAACTTTAGAAATATTTCCATTCATGTCACTTTGGACAACACTGAATGCCGATGATCCTAATAAATCAAATAGTTTAACCAATGATTCCGATGCTTCAAGAAATTCCAATGTAGAAATTTCGTTTTCTGGACGTGGAACGTCTTTAAAGGAGGTTTTCATATCATCAAAAAATGTCATAGTTGTTGATTGTATTGTTTTTTGGTATTAGTAGGTTGGTTTGCTCTTCAATTCCTCTATTTTGCCTGAAAATAAAAAATTTGTTCAAAATACCCGGTGTCGTATTACCTCTTAATATAGAACACCTGTTAAATTTCGTGTCTCGATTAAAATCGAGAAAAATCAACAACAAATAAAACTTTTGGTTGAGTATGAAGAGTCAGGACAGCGGTAATTTACATATACGTTTATATAGGTGTATATTTATATAGAGTATATTTATATATAATTGTATCTATATATAGAGATAATTATTATATGAATTTGTTTATCGGATAAATAATTGGGTAAGTTATATTTGATTTAATAATGTTGTTTTACAATAAAATAAAGTAAATATCTAATTTTCAAACTTGAGTGCAAGTTTCTTTAACTTCATCTTATCAGCAAAAGTTAAACTAGACTTAGCCTTCAATGCTTCATAAGCTTGTCTTTCAGGATCGCTGGCCCTTGCAGCTTCTGCTCTAGCTCTTGCAGCATCTTCCCTTGCTTCGGCTTGAGCCTTATAAGCTTCTTCTCTCTTTCTAGCAGCTTCTTCTCTAGCTTTAACTTGCTCTGCTCTGATTCTTTCTGCGTCTTCTCTAGCCTTTGCTTCTTCTGCTTCTCTCTTGGCATTTTCAATAAATTCATGTTTCTTTTCTTCAATATAAGCAGCAATTCTAGCCTCCTTTTCAGCTGCAAATGCTGCCTTGGCCTTTGCTTCTCTTGCTGCATTGGCATCTTCAGTAGCTGCTACTAATTTTAAGGAGTATTCTTCGAATGCTGGAACAAAACGTAATAATCTTTCCTTGACCTTTAATGCTTCTTCGTGCGCCTTCTTTGCTTGTTCGACATTCTTGGCCTTCAAAGCATCATACTCTTCCCTTTGTTTAGAAACTTCAACTTCAATTTCTTTTTGGAGTAATGGAATTTCAACTTGTCTTTGAGCTCTTTCAATATAATCTTGTCTTTTGATAATCGCTTGTGTTTGTTCTTCAAGTTTCTTGGTTTGTTCTTCAAGCTTTTGCATTTGTAATGAACGGATTTCATCCTCACTCATGTTCTTAACGTCTTCAAAATTAATAGTAATGATACCTGATGCATTAATTTCGGAAACAAGTTTCTTCTTATTTTCAAGTTGAATCATTTGCATGGTCTTTTCACGTCTTTCTCTTTCACGTCTTTCAGTATCATTTGCAATACGTTCTTCTTCTGCACGCTTTGCTCTTAACAATTCTTCTGCTCTAGCCTTATCCTTAGCAAGAGCTTCTTGTTTCTTGACTTCCTTTAATTCTTCTTCACGTTGCTTAATCAAATCAGCAGTTTGTAAAATGTTTTGCTTTTCAGCATCAAAATTATCATTAGCGGATTTGAATAATTGAGCTTGGAATTCCTTTTGTGCATTTTGAACTTGTTCACTGTTGACTAAGTTAATTGCAAAAGATAATGCATTTTCAATATCAAATAAACGTGAATTGACTTTAGAAGTTGGAGTAACGTAAACTTTATCAGTGAAGTTAACAACGCCGGCTTCATCATCAATTTCGACAATTGCTTTGACTAAACCAGAGTATTGGCTATTAACTAACAAATCTTCAAAAGTAAATGCGTCGAAGTTAAAAGCTTCATTTGAGAAAGTAGTAAGTTTATGGAAAAAGTCAAATTTGATGGAATCGTATAAACCAGAAACCTTATTAATAATTTTTGAAACAAAAATTTGTTTTAATGGTTCGACAAATGGAGCATATTTATCTTCATTTGCAATCTTAGATAAAATTAAATCGGATGATGAGTGGAAGGTTAATGGATTGAAAGATTTTTCAAGTAAATTGTATAATTGAACAATTTCAGAGTCAGCATATGTTAATATAGTCTTTAAAGTAGAAGAGTTCAATAATGATTCCCTAGAAGGAATTTCATTCAAATTAAGTAATAAAGAAAATTTGTTGTTCTTTCTCTTGTAAAATTCATCATCAATCAAACCATTTTGAACAGCAAATGAACGGCTAGATGATTCAACTAATGGAATGGATAATGCACTAAGTAAATGCAGAGATGCATTTTCTTTTAATTCAAGATCAGTAATAACAGGAGATTGAATTAATAATTGAAATAATTTTTGTCTAGCAGCAGTTGCATAGACATAATCACTAGAAACTTGGAAAATTTTTGCTAAGTTATTGTAGTAATTAATTAAAGAAATTGGTTTTGGAGCCCTCTTTGAGAATTTCATTAAACCATGAACATCTTCAATGCTCTTAAAGGATTCCTTCCATAATTCCAATTTGACAGCGGTGTTTAACTGTTGGAATCTAGTATCTAAGAATTTCTGTAAAGTATCTGGGTTAGATAAGTTGACAGAATCATCATATTCTTGCTTGGTCATAGATAATAAATGAACCTTTAAGATTTCACATAATCTCTTGAATTCAGATTTTCTATCATATTTGATACAGAATTGGAAAGATTGTAAGATAACTTGACAATAAGCAGTTTCTAATTTGTTGTTACCTCTTAATAATTCAAGAACGGTTCTGTATGATTCCCAAACAAACTTTAACCAAGGTAAAAAGAATTCCTTATTTGATCTATCAGTACTGTCATCAGTAGTGACAGAAGACAATAGAATATTTTCTGGAGAAACATTAAAAGCGGAAGCTTCGATATCTTCGTCTTCGATGTCGTTATTTTCGTCATCTTCAAAAGTATCAATAACTTTTTGAGCAGCAGCAGCAGATGCAACGTTTTCTTCGATAGCAACTTCTGCAGCATCGTTAGCTTTAGTTTGAGCGTCAGCTAATTTGGCATTTGCTGCATTTAAGAAAAATTTAGAAAGTTGTTCTAATTGTTCATAACCTGCAGATGATGCAGTAACTTGAAGCATTTTCTTGTATTGGTAAAGAGCATCTTTGATATCTTTGGTTAATCTCTTGTTGATTGCAAGAGTGATAAACAATTTAAAGATTTCTAATAATTGAGGATTGGTTGGTTCAATATGTTTAGTTCTTTTTGCGGTAATGAACGTGTATAAACTTTGAAGTGCAATATGAGACTGATCAATCGCAATCAAATCTTCTGCACGTCTTAAGACGTTTTCAGGACGGCCAGCTTGGTAGGACATGTCGTTACTTGGGGTGCCACACTAGATGATCGTCAAGTAATTCCTCTTCTTTCATTTTAGAATTTCTCAATGTCGTCGGCCAAAAAATTTTTCACTCAAGAAAATGAAAAATTCTAAAGCAGCGCACAAAGCAATATGGTGCAGTAAGGAAGTTAATATCATATTATTAGGCAGTTTATACCATAGGTGCAATTGACGGATATTGCAAAGTTCAAAAGTTCAAAAAAATACAATTGTAGATTAGCCAAACAACTATATAATAGACTAAAAATATTTATAAATTAGATTTTGGTTTCTGTAAGATGATGGTATTGTCAATTAAATGTAAGTAGAGAATCTATCAAAGTATTTCTTACATTCAATACTTATAGATGGGATTCTCTACCATGGCAAAGTTAATCCATCTTGACAACAGCTCTGATACAATCACCTTCGTGCATATCGTGGAAAGCTTGGTTAATATTTTCTAATGGATGTCTGTGTGTTATAAATTCATCAACCTTTAATTTACCATTAACGTATTGGTCAACTAAAGCTGGCATTTGAGATCTACCCTTAACACCACCGAAAGCACAACCTTTCCAGACTCTACCGGTAACTAATTGGAATGGTCTGGTGGAGATTTCCTTACCTGCAGCTGCAACACCAATGACAATGGATTCACCCCAACCCTTGTGACATGCTTCTAATGCATTTCTCATGACTTGGACATTACCAGTACAGTCAAAAGTGTAGTCTAAACCACCATCGGTTGAGTCAACTAATTTAGAAACAATAGTTTCACCTTCCTTTAAGTCAGTCATTGGGTTGATGAAATCAGTTGCACCGAATTTAGCAGCCCATTCCTTCTTCTTATCGTTGATATCAATTGCAATAATCTTGGATGCCTTTCTTTCAGCTGCACCTTGAATAACAGATAAACCAATACAACCAATACCGAAAACAGCAACGGTATCACCTTCTTGAACATTTGCGGTGTTAACTGCTGCACCATAACCGGTGGTAATACCACAACCTAATAAACAGGTTCTGTCCATTGGTGCCTTTGGATCAACTGCAACAACAGAGATATCTGCAACAACGGTATATTGAGCAAATGAGGAACAACCCATGTAATGGTATAAAGTCTTACCCTTACAGGTGAATCTAGCAGTACCATCTGGCATTAAACCCTTACCTTGAGTTGCTCTGATCTTACCACATAAGTTGGTCTTACCAGACTTACAGAACTTACATTCACCACATTCTGGGGTGTATAATAAGACAACGTGGTCTCCGACCTTAACGTTGGTAACACCTTCACCAATGGATTCGACAATACCAGCACCTTCATGACCGAAAATAACTGGGAAAACACCTTCTGAATCTTGACCTGATAAAGTGTAAGCGTCAGTGTGACAGACACCAGTGTAGTCAACCTTGACTCTGACTTCGTGAGCTCTTGGAGCACCGACTTCAATGGTTTCAATAGCTAATTCGGTGTTTGGAGCCCAAGCAACAGCAGCTTGACAAGTAATAGTCTATAGAAAAAAAAATGTTACACAGTGTTAGTATCTAAGATTCCATGACAATGCACATACTAAATATAAATGTACTCAACATACCTTTCCTTCAGTGGACATTGTATACGTTAATAAATAACTTTTTCTGTTACTATAAAGAAGAATTCTGGATCTAAGCTTAAATCTTTTTCAAGGATATGTCTTTCTTTATAAAGCAGCAGATTGTTCAACCGTGCTCGCCTTTAGTTTCCTATTCGAGAAGGTGGATCCCTGTACTGGTTTACTTATCTAGTTTAGGTAATTACACAAGCAGTGCTATCGGTACACAGCACTTGGGTGGATCATTTATGCTTAGACATCTTAGAGACCATAAAATCCTTAACGAAAGGAATGCTATTGAGGGCATTTACCCCAAAACTTCTTGCCCAAACGAGGGGGGTGAACTCCGTGGAATAGACTTTGTGGATTTTATCGACAATGCCTAACATTAGATGATTTGGAAGGTATCTTTCACTCCAGTATGGCTCAAGTGAAATCTTAGTACCAATATCCAGTCCTCTTTTGCGTGCTCTCTCAAGAGTTTCGACCAAACTTTTGACATCTTCTTGACCCATATTTAATCCTTGACCTGCTAGTGGATTGGTGGTGTGAGCAGCGTCACCGACTAGAGCAACTCTTTCTTCAACGTAAGAGTCTGCATGTGATAATTTCAATGGGAACTTGGCTCTGCTGTTCGGTACAATGAAATCGATTTCCAGTGGGAAATCTTCATGCTGTTGTGGGGTAATTAATTTTTTGTTGAAAATTTCTAATCTCCAATTAACCTCTGAAATCAAAGTATCTGGTTCGGTGTTTGCAACGTTATAAAGATATGATAATTCTTCAGGTGATAATTTGGCAGCTGCATTGAGCATCGCAGTAAACTGCTCGTCGTTTAATGTATTTAAAATTGATAAAATTTCAGGAGGAACAGACCAAACTAAACTACACCAGTTGTTTGGTAGAGGCAAGAAGGCCAATGTACCAGTAGGTAAAAACCTTTGCCAACCTGTAGAAAATCGGAATTCGTTTTCCTTGTATTTGCAAGTTGCAACATTACCCCACCTATTATAGGCCCATCCTCTGGACTCGATCTTGGCAAATTTTCTAGCTGGAGAATTATAACCATCACATCCAATTAGTAATCTTGTTTTAATTTGATTTCCATTACTCAAACTTACAATAGGCCATGCATCAGTCGTATCCTCCTTGATATCAAGTACCTTTGTATCATCTAACAAATTCAATGCCATGTGTGGATGTTCAATATTAAGCTGTTTGATTCTTTGGTAGAGCATAGACTGAATATTAATATTTTCAATCATTGTTGCTAGTTCTGGTGAGTCGAATTCCATTTTGGCTCCCGAAACCCCATCGTAAGTGTGTATATTATCATATGTTTCGATTCTTTCTTCTTTAACATATTTCCAACCTCCAATTTTTTGCAAAAATTCTTGAGAACCTGGTGTTATACTCACCACTCGTTTATCAATGTATACTGGAGGATCTTCATAGTACTGTTCTAAACTTTCTACCAGCTTACCCCCTTCCACAAGCGTACATTTCAAGTCTCTTAAAAAAGGAGATGTCTTAATTGCTGATGCCAAACTTAGCCCTGCTGGCCCACCACCAATAATAACAATATCTGAAACATCAATTGCCGATTTCGAAGCACTAGCTGCTGTTGCCAAATATCTCCTAAACATCCTAACTTGCTGCTATACAACCCGTTGTTAACATTCAGAACTCTTCCAAAGTCAAACTCTATTTTGTATTTCAAACTCTGACATGATATTTCTTTCCATGACTGCGCCACATCCCCGAGGCGGGGCTGCGCCGCATCAAAATATTTTTCACTCCAGGAAAATGAAAAATTCATCTATCTTGAAATAAAGGAGGAAGGATAAGTGTGGCAAAAAACCAAACTACCGACACTGTGAAGAAGAGATAGTGCAGTTTGGTGTCAAAAAATATATTCAAAGTGTTGTTCTTTAAAACGAAAAAAGTTTCTTCGTTAATTACGAAATTTTCACATCCTTATCTCCGTCATCATCATCAAAATCAAATAAGCTTTCAACAGATCAGAACATTGGCAAATATGAGTGAAAATAAAGATAGAGTCGTTCTTAAAGATATACAGTATTGTGCTTTGGTAGATGGTATACGATCAGATGTTTTAATAAACACCAAATTCATGACAGATTTTGAAAAGGCTAGTATAAATGACGATTTAAAATACTCTATTAATTATGCAGTTGTTTCACGAGAATTTAAGGATTATGAATCTGAAAATGAGAGGAAAAATTACCCTTCTATTGTTTCTTTGGCTAATTGCTTGGTTAATGATGTTGCTATGAATCAAACATGTTCATCGGCGTCTTTGAAAATATCTTCTAAAGGCCCAAATTTCACTTCAGTTGTTACGTTGAATAGAAAGAAAAATTCAAATGATGAAATTATTGCATCTGCAAACGACCGGATTTTAATTCAAAATTTGTCACTCGATACGATAATTGGTATTTTTACATTTGAAAGATTTCAAAAACAACCAGTTGAACTGTGCATCGATTTGGAAATTGATTTGACAAAATCAAAACCCGACCTTATGGGCTTGGGAAATTCGATTTCTAAATATATTGAAAACTCGAATTTCAAAACAGTTGAGGCTTTAGTTTTAAATGTTAACAAACTTGTTTATAAATTAATTCCAGAAACCATTGAATGTGATGTGAGTGTACTTAAAACTAATATTATTGATTTTTGTGATGTTGGAGTTGCTTCAAAAAGAAACCATAAAGAAATAGGGAAATTGGGCTCCGAAATTGTGGAATTTGACACTGATGATATAACAATCGATAGATTCGTCATTCCTAATCTTAACCAAGAAACAATTCATATAGATGATGGAGAAAAGGATGTTTATTTGGCGTTCGGATCTAATAAAGGTCACCAATTGAATAATATTTTACAAGCAATTGAAGAATTAAATAAACATGAGCAAATTACAGTGGTGCAAACATCATCACTTTATAAATCTAAACCAATGTACTATTTGGATCAACCAGATTTTGTGAATGGATGTTTAAAACTTAAAACAAATTTGAAGCCTCATGAATTATTAAAAGTTCTAAAGGACATTGAATATAAATCATTGAATAGAATTAAACATTTTGATAATGGTCCAAGAACTATTGACTTAGATATCATTTTGTATGACAATTTAATTATCAATACCCCAGAGTTGGATATTCCTCATATTAGAATGCTTGAGCGTTCATTTGTTTTAGTTCCATTATGTGAATTATTACCACCAGATTATATTCATCCCGTTACTGCTGAGCCTATATATGATCATTTAACACAATTGATGATTAAGGACCCAGGATATGATACTGAAATTCAAGAATCTACAGATTTGATTTCTTTAGTTCCACTACCCAGCCATTTGACAGAGTTACCTGAAAAAGAATTAAGTAAAGAGCTTAAATTTAGATATTTGGAATTTGATCTTGTTCATTCTAAAACTCCAACTCAACTAATGGCTATTCTTAATATAACACCAGACTCTTTTAGTGATGGATCTGACTCAAATTTAGAATTATTGAGGACAATGGAAAAAGTCGATGAAATGGTTTCAAATAAAGTTGATATTATTGATATTGGTGGGTGCTCAACTAGACCTAATTCTCCACAGCCTACAATTGAAGAAGAATTAAATCGTGTTTTGCCTGTTGTCAAGGCGATCAAGGACAAATATAAAGATTCTGTTATTATCAGTATCGATACATATCGTTCGGAAATTGCAGAGGCTTCCATTAAATTAGGTGCAGATATTATTAATGATATAAGTGCAGGTACATTTGATGATAAAATGTATGATGTTATTGCCAAATATGATGTTCCATATATTATAAATCATACAAGAGGTAATATTCAAACAATGACTTCAATGACAAATTATAAACAAACAGATGATGGTGAAAATATTAAGGTTTTCAACAAAAGAACAACAAAGGAAGATATACTAGTTACCGAAGTTTCAAAAGAACTATCAAAATTAATAAGTAAAATGTACGCAAAGGGTATAAAAAGATGGCAACTGGTGCTAGACCCAGGTTTAGGATTTGCAAAGAATTTAAACGAAAATCTAGGTATCATAAGAAATTTACCATTCTTTAAAAAATACAAGCAAATCAACACTGAAACTAAAGAATTTATAAGTTTTGACTATATTCCCGTTTTACTTGGCCCATCGAGAAAGAAATTTATTGGAACAATTACAGGTAAAGATGCAGCAGCTGAAAGAGTAAATGGTACGAGCGCATCAATTACTGCAGGTATTGGATTTGGATCTGATATTGTTAGAGTTCATGATTTCAAGGAAATGAAAGATGTCTGTTTAATGGGAGATGCAATTTATAAGAATATTCATTAAATTATATGTATAGTTAGTTAGTTATAGTTTACGTTACTTGACATAAAAATAAAAAGACAGTTTTTTTTTTTTGAAAAATTAGACGGGTTTCATAGATATAAATCATACACACAAGAAGAATTGAATGCTATATATTAAAATTCTGCTTGACAGTTCTCTAAACATTTCCCTTTTCATTGATTACTTTAGTTTGGACATTCTCTTGAAATGTGGCCTTCTTGGTTACAGTTGTAACAGACTTTTGGGGAAGATTGAGAACCAGCTTGAGAACAATCTTTGGAGATATGACCAGTTAAACCACAGTTGTAACATTTTGGACCTGATGCATGACAATCCTTTGCAAAATGGTTTGCGCCACCACATTTGTAACATGCAACGGAAGCATTTTGACGGCAATCTCTTGAGATGTGGCCGGTCTTACCACAGGTGAAACATTTTTGGAATGATTTGACTGGTAATGGACATTCGGTTTGGACATGACCGATTTCCTTACAGTTATAACATTGTTTTTGGACGGTTTGCTTTGGTAATGGACAATCCTTAGATTCGTGGTTTGGTTGCTTACAGTTGTAACATAATCTTTCAGCTTGATCACAATCTTCAGCTTTATGGCCAGCTAAACCACACTTATAACAGGTTCTTGGGAAGGAAGACATTGTACGCTTTATCTTTTGTCTAATGCACTCTGCAATGCACACAATTAAGCTTAACCAAACACAATTAAATCGTCCACTTGCAAAAATACGGCGCTGGAAAAATTTTCAGCGATTCCAAATTAGGAAACTCAGCCGATACATCAAGAATCCAACTACTACTGAAACAAATTATCAGGAGTGGATGGAGGAGAAGCATCAAGATCAGATGCCAGAAAAGAGTTGGATGCATGGATATCAGGATCAGTATTTTCAATATCTATATCTTGATTTTTTTTTTGTGCAGGGGTTTCAAGATTTGTACTCTTTTTCGCATTTTCATTGATCTCGATTTCTATAAAGTCATCATCTCTTTCAAGTTGATAGGTGTTTGTGACAAACATACCGTATTCGTTAGTTTCTTCTAGCTCATCATATGCAGCATCCAAGTTTTCTAAATTTCCTGTTTCTAGTACAATTGATGCGATGACCTCAGGTGCTACAACATATTGTGTAAAATTATCAATACCCCAAAATTGAAGTATCTTGCTGTATTTCATTTTCTCCTTCAAGATTTTTGATAATTGTTGATTCTCTTTGATAGTCTTGCCAATGTGAAAACCTCGTATAGCACCAATATACCCATAATATCTATTTTTTGGTAAATTCAATAATTCACTATCTTTAATCGTCAGTAGCTTAGATGATTGCTGTAGTTTTTTTGCCTGTGTATAAAAATAAGATTCTCGATCACCATTTAAAATACCAGCTATCAGGTTCATTTTCTTGTTTACTATATGTCTAATATCTTTTATGGATTTAATCAAATCTGGTTTGATATAAGGTTTAGTTTTTGCATATTTCTTCTTCAATTCTTTATATTTGCCCTTATCATTAAGCATCGCATCAAAGGATAAATCTTTACTATAAGATTGGTCATTTTCACTCTTTTTATAAAATTGGTCAATTTCTTGTGCTGTCCTTTTGTCTAAATCTGAATCTGCTCTCAAGTCTATGAGGGTAGCTTTTGTGTTTGTGTTTGTGTTTGTTATTAGGTCTGCTTGAACTTGATTGTGGTCAGTTTCGCCTTTTCTTCTGTCTTTTTCTTTCTTTTCTTTAACATATCTATCTAGCTTATTCGATATTGATTTGGCATTTTTTGAAAAGTCCGGAGTATCAAAATCATTTAAAAATGACGCAACATCCTCTGAGACAGAATTTAATAACCCATATTCAATGGGGATATTGGCTTCTCCTCGTCGAATATCAGTAACAACAACATCTCCTTTGCTTCTACGAGATTGCTTTTTGGTTATAGGTATATCAAGGCTTTCAATTTTGGTTTTAGGTTTAGAAACATTTCCTAGTGAATTGTTTGGAGTCGGTCCACGACTAACTAACTTTCTTTTTTTTGGCAATGAGTTCAAATTTTTGCTTTTGATATTCAAAGATCTTGTATCGGCTTCAACTGTATGTGTGTGTTTTGGTGTTTCGTTCTCTGGTGGTAAAATTGAGAGATTATTTGATTTTATCTCAGAATTTTTGCTAGTATTTTCCTCTTCTGTACTAAAAGATGAGTTAGAAAGACTATTCATTTTCTTTCTCAAAAAAGATGCCTTCATTGTCATGCAGTTCCATTCAATTATATATATAGATATAGATTATATTAAATCATTAATAAATCAACGTGAACACAATTCCAAAAATTGAATTTGTAGCGATCAAACATTTTCATGATTTCATTGCATCTATAACGTGGCCTATTTGTCTTGAGAAGGGCAAGTCATCATGTCTGCCATTGAAAGCAAACTCAAGAAATCTCTTGCTAGATTCAGAGAAAGAATCGAGAATGGTTCATACTATGAGGCACAGCAAACTATAAGATCTATCACCAACAGATATGTCCATTCTAAAAATTATGAGGCTGCAATCTCACTTTTATACCAAAGTACAATGATTTTATTGGAAAACAAACAATATGATGAAGCAGCAGATCTCTATTTGTATATGCTGGAAGTTTTTGAAAATGAAACAGTGGAACAATTTCAAAAAGATGATGTCAATAAAATCATCAGTATATTATCTATCTTCCCTGACAACGATGCAAATTTACAAAATTTATCAAAGGAAACAAATAAATTCATTACTGCAAAGTTGGGTACTCCTGTTGGTGCCCCAAAAGTTAACTTTTTGCTAGGATCAAAACTATATAATAGTGGAGATAAGAAATTAGTAAATCAAAGTGAAAGATTTTTATTTTTAACAGAAGAATTAAAAGCATTAGAAATGATAATTGAATTTGAATTCAATTCTTATAAACTTGAAAATGACAATAGCAAGTTCGGATTTTATTTATGCAGAGTTGTGATTCCATATGTAGCACTTAAAAATCTTAGATTTGCTCAATTAGGTATGAAAAAGATGTTGGAAACTTTACAGAATGAACAACAGCTAACATTTAATAACGTTAATGGCATGTTGATTTTCGAAATTGATGAAACTGCAAGTGTTGAAATGAAGAACTGTTTACAATTGATCAATTTCCTACAATTATTGCTTTCTCTCTTACAAAGAGGTCAAAAACAAGATTCCAATATTTTTGCACTTATTTTAAACCGTTATCAAGCAACTTTAAAATCATATGATGGATTATTTGAAAAGGTTAATGACATTTCTGTGTCTTATTATGGCGTTTCCTATATCCAAAAACAGACCAATATTTTACAAAATATGATGGGAAGTTTACTTGGTGGAAAATAATTGTATAGCTCTGTATAAGTTTCCTAAATAAGAAATATAAAATAAAAGAAAAGATAGAAAATTCATGTTGAGAAATTCATTTAGGAAAAAAAAATTGAAGATATTGTGTGCGGTGCGAGGGTGTTCCTTCCTATTAAAGAAGGTGTGACTGTAAATTACAGGGGCTTCTAGGTTTCTACATTACATTAGGGTGGAAAAATGTTAGATGATGACAATCATCAAAGCATCGTATACTGATGACAGATAATAAGAGATTTATAGGTTTATAATATATTAAATGATTGAAAAGTAAAGATGTAGAAAAAATTAAATAATTTTAAAAACAAATTGTTTATCTTAATCTTCTTGCTTCTCTTTCGGATTCCATTAAACATAAGATGTCGTTTTCTCTGACTGGACCCTTGACGTTTCTGACAATAGTTCTGGAAGTATCATCTAAAAATTCAACTCTGACTTGGGTGACACCACCTCTGGAACCGGTTCTACCAAGAACCTTGATAACCTTAGCTAAAGTAACTGGAGTTTTGCTATCCTGTAAAAAATAAAAACGAAAAAGAAATGTTAGTATTTGTCTCAAGTCATCGAGTGGAATAGATGTCTAAAGTACACAAGCTTCTGGCTTCCTAAGATTGTAAAATATTGTTGAAATGCATATAATCTAGAAATTTTTCATTGATCCATCACTTTTCAAGCCTATGAGTTCCTTTAATAACTAATACCGTAAAAAATACTGGCAATGTCTGGTTTATAGATCATGGCAACTAGTGTTTTGCAAACTAAAAGTTGGACAAAATCGTTAAACGTCCTGCATATTAAACACTGAAAACTTTTGTTTAAATTGAATGCAAGTTTCAAGCATATGTAATAAATTCATCTATAGCTATTATGTTGGGTGTCTGTAACATACCATCTTGATGTATATATAACTTCTGTGCAGAAAGGAAAAAAAGCTTTCTTTCTTCTTCTTCTTCAAGATACAGTGAAATGAAAAAGTGAAAAATTGGCGGGTGCACTTCGCTGGCTTTGCAGAAGCTTGTGCGTCGTTTGTGCGCGTTGAGCAGGCAGGCCGGGTAACAAATGGAAGTGAAAGGACGCGACGGGAGGCTCGTTGTTTCTTGCCATTGCATTGGGTCAAATAGATTTGGAGGCGTTTGACGTTGTGTTTGAAGTTGTGGTTGCCCTTGTGGATAAGTAATTGGGAGAATTAGGTATTGTTTGAATAGGATAATACATAAAAGATGGCATCTAAATTGGTTGTTTTTGGAGGTACGGGGTTTTTGGGAAAGCGGATATGTGAAAATGCGGTGTCTAGAGGTTGGAACGTGGTTTCAATTTCAGGCTCAGGCAGGAAGCCTCAAGCTTACGTGAACGAAGATGGGTCATGGATAGACCGTGTGAAATGGACCAAGGGGGATATTTTTTGTCCGGAAACTTATAAGGGTGAATTGAAAGACGCTAGGGGCGTTGTGCATTCTATCGGCATATTATTAGAAAACGACTCATATAAAAAGATAGTGGGGTCAGACGATGGTCTTTTAAATACTGTTGGTAGGATATTTGACAACAACTCGGGAAACCCCATGCTGAAAGATCCATCGGCGCCTATAATTGATAAAACATATGAGAGATACAATAAAGAAAGTGCACTGGTGTTGGCTGAATCATTAATTGAAGTTAATGAGTCTGCAGATGCACCTGCATTGGCATACGTTTCTGCAGATAAAGGGTTTCCGGGGTTGCCAGCTGGGTATATCCAAAGTAAAAGAGAGGCCGAATACGAATTGTACCAGCTACAACCGGAAATTAGACCGATTTTCCTCAGGCCAGGATTCATGTATGATCCGTCCGAAAAATATTCCAGAAACATGAGAAGTAAATTAAAAAGCGGTCTTGATTTACTCAATATGGTCAATAAGGGCATATTTTTTAATTCCTTGGATGGACTCGTAAGACCTACTATTTCTACAAAAACGGTTGCCAAGTGGTGTCTGGATAGAATTGAAGACAAAGCGTTTCATGGACCTGTGCTGCTTGACGAAATGATCAATATCAAAAAATAATCCTTCTTCTATATGATATAATGTAATGTATATAAAGCATCAAATAAAATTATTTATTGTGGGTTTGTTTTTTTCGTCTTGGCTGATAAGAAAGTTTTGACACTTTATCGCTAGTCAAACTTTTTTTGAGGCAATCTGTTGGGAGCCAAGTTTGCACCACACAACCATCTAGTAGATGAAACCCTAAGGCGTCCGTGTTGAGGATTCCTGCATGATGTGGTTCAGCAAGATAAGTGGCAAAAATAATGGGGTAACCAGACCAAGAGCGCAAATGCAAACGCAAATGCAAACGCAAGCAAAACCGCAAACGAAAACAATCGAATATTCCCTTATCGACCCGGACGACAATATGTTTAGAGAGAATCTAGTATTTCAGATAGTAAGCAAATGTGGTAAATCCTCACCTGGAGGCAATCCGGCACGAGATCACCTTGCCAATGAACGAACCGCACTGGCATATATCAGAACATGTTTGAATTTGGTGCTGTACGGGTTGATCTTGTTGCAATTATCTAAATACATCGATTTAACGGCAAAATCCCAATTGGCCAACACTGTCGGGAGAGATCCTGACCTAGTTAATGCCATCAAAGATATGATTGAGTCCGTTTCCCGCTTCTCTCATCCCATAGGAGCTCTAGTGTTCACCCTGGCACTGCTGACCTTACTCATAGGATTCTTCCGCTACACTCGAATGATGTACCTTCTTTTCACCCCAGAAGATGAGTTCGAAAGTGCCGTGCCTTTATGTGTGTTTATTTTCCTTGGTTTCTTCATAATCTGCATCTGTACCCTTGTATACTCTTATAATTTGTAAAGTCTTCCATGCTTTAAGCCAAACCATGTTTTAAGCCAAGCCTTTCTTTAAGCCAAGCCTTGCAATGCCCATTTGTGCGCACGTGCTTTGTCTCAGGGCACGCAAGGGTTGGCAAACCCTTTTTTTGAAAACGACGCAAAAACTCGAATTCAGGACTTTGCCCTCGCGCGCGCAGACCCACTTTGTTTCAATATTACTGAAGTCACTTCTGCTCAAACATATAGTTAAAAAATAATACCTTCTTGAAACAAGAAAACTTACAAATACATCATGGTATGTACTATTCAAACACATTAGCAGTTAAGAACACGAGGTTATTATTTAGGGCCTGTTAAATGCCATCTTAGAAAAAAAAGTGGAAATGGAAAAACATGAATGATTAAAATGGTGGTTTTATCTTTATCCCTAGTGGCAAAATAATCATAATTCAAAAGATTTGAGGACACCAATATATTTGTGATTTGAGTGTATAATTTTGTGCCAGCATTGAAACATTTTTACAGTAAAGTTTAGTATGTTGGATCTGTTTTTGTTTTTTCAAAAAATTAATAAAAAATTAATAAAAAATTAATAAAACGACCTAGATTTCCCCATAAATTAGTGTTCATATAACAAGTGTTTTAAACCTATTGACAAAATTACAATAACAAATTACTAACATGTTTTATTTTTATTTTTAAACAGGGTAAAGTTCACGGTTCCCTTGCAAGAGCAGGTAAAGTTAAGTCTCAAACTCCAAAGGTCGACAAGACTGAAAAGCCAAAGAAGCCAAAGGGTAGAGCATACAAGAGATTACTGTACACCAACAGATTCGTCAACGCTGCTATCACCCCAGGTGGTAAGAGAAAGATGAACTCTAACGCTAAATAAGCATATTGACTGGATTTTTTAATAATTTCTTTTCAATTTTTGTTCCTTACAGTTTTATAATATATCTTGTCTAACTATAAAAATTTGACAGTTAAATTTTATATTTAATTATTGTAATATACAATCGTCTAATATACAGATGCTTGGTATGTGTTTTTTTTATTAATTGTTTGTTTTTGTTATCCCATAATTCAGTTATTCATCCCAGTCAATTTTAACCATTTTTATTGAACTGGTGGATTCGTTATCCGTATCGATATTCTTTTCCTCTTTATTCATTATAATGTTATTTGATTTATATTCACGCATGTCTTCGTAAACTTCTTGGCAACTGCTTTGCACTTTTACACTTTTAAGCAATGATCTTAGATATTTGACTGCATAAATGTTATTTATCGATGTTATCTTAATTTCCTTCTGTTCATAATGAACATTATTGATTGTGCTTTCAATTTGCGTTCCAGTAATCAAATCCACTACTCTTCGTTTATATTCTTTCAATCCACTATAATGAATCTCTTCTTTTTCCACCGGGGCGTCAATCCATGTTTCGAAAAAGCACATTGTATTGATAAAATAAAATATAGTAAAAGGTGGGGAATGTACAAAACTATCCAACGTTTCACAAATATCCACTACCAAATCCAAAATGGTTTCTGTACCTTTTCTAATACAATAAAAGTCTATAAAACTATCATCGACTTTATAGACTTTATATATTATCATTTTCAGTAACTCAATGATTTTCAATTTAATTTCTGGCCATCTAATGTCATGATTTTCTGATACGTAACATCTATCTTTCCTTAGAATCTCAATCCACTTTTTCAACGTTGGATCCAGTAGTTCCTCCACATGCTTATTGTACTTTGACGTCATTACTTTACAATTGCTTGCCTTTGTGTATCTTAAACTATTACTCCTCAAAGGAAGAAAGAAAGAAAAAAAGAAAGAAAACGGTATATTCATACAGATAAAAAACCGTTTGAAAATCCCAAGTA
The DNA here is from genome assembly GCA_030563725.1 of Pichia awuae. Classification (NCBI taxonomy): domain Eukaryota; kingdom Fungi; phylum Ascomycota; class Pichiomycetes; order Pichiales; family Pichiaceae; genus Pichia; species Pichia awuae. Next base: position 20,418 of record JAJMJV010000029.1, read on the forward strand.
GCCGCTCAAGCTTCTGTAGATCATTGGCTTATATGTTTGTTTGTAGATAAATAATTCTTTCAAATTAGTATCCAAGCTTTAATATATATGTATAAGGATCTATATACTACATTCCAAAATCATAATTGATTAATATCACAGTTTTATACAAATATAAAAGATTTATTCTATTATTATTGATTTCCTTCAAAATCACTTTTGCTTGTACCTGTTTTTGTAGGTGAAAACAATGGTCTGGCTGAGTTTCTATATCCATTATAGCTCCTGAATTTATTTTTATTATAAGGATTGAGAGAATGTCTAGGAGATCTCGGGTTTCTTGGGGAAATTGGGCTGTTTTTCAATAATAAGTTTCCACCAAGTTCATTGTTATATGATGTGCCCAATCTGGACGATCTTCTTCTTGTTTTATTAGCCTGTCTTAATAATTCAAATCCAAATAAATTATCATCTTCAGTCTCATTATTAGATTCGATAATTAATGGGCTGTTTTGCGTGACACTATCAGTACTAATATCTCTACTGATTTTTAATGGGTCGACGACTGAACCAATTGAGTTTTTACGACTTTTCTTGCCTTTACTGAATGTTGCACTTGTTGGTGTGGTTAGTGGTGAGCCATTACCTCCACTTGTAATATTCAAACCAACATTGACACTATTAGCACTATTCCTCTTGTTGAATCTTGGAGATAACATTCTTTCATTACTAGGTGACCCTACATCTGCTAATAATGTTCTAAAGGATGCAGTTGAGTCGATTTGGGTGCTTTGATCTAATCTTGGAGAGTTATCAAAATCATATCCCCATGTATTGTTAGTTGCCGTAGTTGTTGCTGTGGATCTGGTATCAACTGAACTATTATATTTGTGGCCTGAAATTTCCTTTCCATCTTTTGTGAAAAAAGAATCTAACGTTTCTAGTGTGGCTAACATATTACTCAACGAATCTTTGTCATTAATGGAAGTGTTATCATTAATATATTGATCTTGAATTTGATGTCTACGATTAACTTGTTGTTGAAGCTCCGGTGATAGCGGATTATATTGGAAATATTGTGATTCTGCTGATAAATACGGTGCTTCAGATAATTGCATTAAATTATTAAAACCTGCAGTCATATCATTGACGGAAGTATTTTTTGGAATTTCTTCACTTGCCTCAATTTCAAGATTTTCATTACAAGTTGAATAAACTGAATGAATGTTATTTCTTGTAATCGCTGTGCTGACACTTGGCATTGGTACTGACCAGCCACTTTCATCTGGGATTCCAAATAATGTAACAATTTTATCATACTCTTTTCTCATTGTAGGATCTCCAGCAGACATCATCAAATAATGTTTATCAAAGGGTGATGCAGAAATTGACGCAGCTTCTTCCAAAACTTCAAGTGCCTGATCAACATAATCGGTTAAAAGTAATCGTAATAACGGTGCAATCAAGTCTGCACCAAGTCCAATAAATTCCTCACTACTTAAATCCACTACCCTAAAAATATGTTTTAATAAATCCATAACTTCAACCTTAATCCAGCCAATTTTATTAAATAACATACCTAATAAAAAAATTAGTGTTTCTGCTGCATATTGTGGAAAAAAATATCTTTTTAAAATATTTAAAATCTGACTCAAAAAATCTTCTTTATTTCTGAATCTTCGTTTGATTAATGAGTCGATAATCCTTGATAAACCAATAATCTCATTTTTATCAGCCATCTCGCCCAAATAATTACCAGCTGTGATAACATCTTCTGAAAATCTTTTAGTTGTGTATGCATGTAAAAGTCTTGGCATATTAGCTAATAAAATTAATAACACTCTATGTTTCCCCTCGCCAATAATTTGACTATTATCTAACTGGTTTAATTTAGACATCATTTTTAATGTTGGTTCATATGCATTGGCACTTCGTAAACCAATCATTATAATTTTTTGTAAACCTTCAAATTTACCTTCCCATTTTGGTGGGAAAATAGCACTTAAGCAATTGACTGTATCTTGAGAATTAAAATCAATTTTAGAAATAAATTTAGTGAGAATTGATAAAACTTCAATAAATTCGTTTTCATGAATAGTGTTTAATGCAGCCACACTGGACCAAAATAATTGTGGGAAAGCAATTAATTGCTCACTGTATAATTCTGAAGTTATTGCATTTAGTGTCATCAAAATTTGCATTGAAAATCCTTGAATACCTGCATTTTCATCAGATATAGTATTTGTTAAACATGATAACATATCTTTTAACATAGATTGATCTAAGAAAGATATTAAGCACCTAAAAACTTGGAAAGATCTCGATGCAATGTGCATAACTTTACAAGTTGTTGCCCAATGGATTGCCATAATTGACCAATCTTTTTGAATCGTTGGAATTTTATCTTCAAAAACTTTTAAAATGTCTCTGACTAGGGTGTCCATTGTATCAGGTACACGTCCGCTATTTTTTGTGGATGTTAAATCACTATATACCCATAAATTATTGGAGTGATTTGAATTTCTTAAAATATTCACGACTTTTTTCCCAGCTTCACTACTTGCGTCACCATATTCATGAATTAAATGAATAATTAATGCTGCTGCTTGATCTTGAACAACAAATAGTTGATGATCTAATAAAGTGATTGACAAATGTAATAATAACGGTAAATTTTCTCTAAATTTTTCATTCGGAATTAAAATCAGATCAGCAAGAAATATAATTGATAATTCACCTAGTGAAAATGCAGGAATTGTAGTTGAAAGATTCTTCTGGATTAACTTAGAAAGTTTGGCAACATAAGGTAAATCTGGAAACTTTTGTTTCTCAATTTCTGAAATCAATATCTTACTAACTTCGGGCTCATAAGGAATCATAGATTTTGGCTGCATATTAAAAATTAATGTGTCAATTAAATTAAACTTACCTGGTATTGTCGAAATAGAAACAATGACTTGTCTTGAACATTCAATGAACGATAAATTCTTTAGTGATAATGAGTTTGCAGTAATATAATTGTAAATTGTTTTAACACCTTCGCCTTCACCTGTTTTATCTGTGCCTAAAGCAACCCATAATGCTTCTAATTCATTTTGAATCTTATGGCTATACTTCATAGTGATATCAAAAAAGTTAGATAAAACGACTAAGTAATTTTCTCTTTCATCAGATTCAATATCTAGATTAAGGTCAACAGTTTGTACCCATGGTAATAAAACAGCAACCAAATCACGTCTTGGAGCCGATCCTACCAAATTAAACAGCATAGTTAATTCAGAAATCATTTTAAATTTTTCTTCAGGGTGTGATGTTGCAAAATAAGTTGATAATTGAAATAATGTTCTTTTGTAAATGATTCTAGATCTACAACAAACGCCATCAACAAAATTTGCAACGTTGTTGGTATTATAAAACTTTTTTTCCAGAAATTCTAATAATGTAGCAGCTGATGATCTAACATTAAAGTTATCTGAGCCCGAAGAAAACAAAGCTAAAGATATTGACCTATGAATGTCATATTCAAAAGTGACACCCTTAATCAAGGCATCTGTCAAAGTTATAAAATAATTTCCTAATGCAGGCTCGTGTGTGTAACATTTCTTGATAATCAACTCAAATATTTGATTCTTCTCACCATTAACTACTAAAATATCTAATAGTGCTTTTCTAGCTAATGTGCTGATCTTTTCATTGCATGTTTTAAAAAGTGAATCTAACCATGCAAAAACAATGCCTAAATCAAATGAGTTCTCATGGTGAAATATTGGACTTCCAAATAAACATGAGATACAACTAATAGAACTTAATTGCAATTGATGTTTTTGCATTTCCAAAGATGCCTGTAAATTAAGGCTATCATCTTCTGTTGTGATTGCCTTTCTCATTAGACTGTATCTTTCGGAGAATAATGAACTTTTATTGCCATAGCCGGTCCAATCAACCATAAATTGAAAACATTTTTTTCTAAAGTTGAAACTAAACCAAATTTCAGCATTTCCAGTTTCCAATAAATCCTTATGTAACGTTTCCAAAATATTACAAAAATAGTTCCTTAATTTTTGATATCTAAAATTAGATTGAGCATTATCACTTGAAAGAACTTGAAGCATATTTGACAATAATAACGTTAATTTTTGTAAAATAGATTCATCCAAATAGTTTTCATGGTTTTTTGAAAATCGATAAATAACTTTACTAAGAATACAACATATTTCTTGTTTCAAAAACATATTATTTGAAAATCCAGATTGGAGTGGATTATCCCATAATTCAATTGATGGTTCAATACTTTGAATAAAAGTTTTAAAAATATTGACATTCATACAACTTAAGCCTGCAATTATAGCATCTTTTAGGCGCACATTTGAAGTTGTTAATAAAGGAACAGTCATTTTAAAAATAGACTTTGCACTTGTAATTTTTTGGTGCTGGACTGTGAACAATTGTTGAGACTTCTTTCTTGAATGACTTTTAGTTAACGGTGAATATATAGATGAAGTAGATGAATGTGATACTGCTTTCAAGTCAGGAATATGAACATGCTGATCATTAGTCGTTGTCAGGGATACGCATGCATTTTTCAAATATAACATGTAGTCCCAAATGATGGCATTGTCAGCAACATTGGCCTCTTCGTTATTAATTCTAACAATTTGATCATAATATTGAACCAATCTGATACAACTATGAGATCTTGCAATGGCAATTTGAATAGGACATGTCTTAGCTAATTTTTCTAAAATTTCTTCAAATATTTTAAACCATAATGCTGCATCCACACCGTGATTACTTTCTGCTAATTTAATAATTGAGTTTTTCTTCTCATTATTTGCAAATTTCGAATATCTTTTTAATTCAGCTTCACTAAATTGAGATTTTTTTTTATTAGCAAAGTCTCCAAAATTTAATGAGCCTAAAACTTCAATAACTCTTGTACCAGATTCTGCTGAAAATTTAGATGGGAGCCTGCCATGACCTTTGGTTGATCCTTGGTCATCTGTTGACAAATAATATATAGCTTCATCAAATTGGGTGACAATTCTTAAAATTTGACAACCTAGAAATCTAATCCTAAAATCATGACTAAATAGAAAGAATAGACCATTTCCCTCAACATCGTCAATAAGAGTTGCCATATTTTTCAATTCTAAAGGTTCAAACTTTTTTGTTTCATGAATTTCTTCCTGGACAAAGCCATGATTGACATTGTACATGGTATTTGCTTTTTCTTCGGTTTCTTGTTCTTCGGTTTCAGTCAGAGAGTCCAACCATGACTGTAAAACTTCTAGATAAACTTCCAAAAGTTTAACATAATCATCGGATGATAAATATTTGTGATAAAAGGTACTAGACGCTTTTTCATCGAGGCAAAAAGCAATAGTAGCAAATGTAGTCAAGACCACACTTGGATTTTTTTTCCACACTAAAATTTTTAGTTCATCAATGCAAAATTGAGCTGTAGTTTCATTTTCGTGGATAGAGTTCTTAACCAATAATTCGATTATCTTTCGATATTGCGAGGAATTGGCGGTATTGGCGCACCATGAAATACTAGTAATAACAGTTGTGAACAACTCGCTATTTTTAGTTGCTGTATCTTCAATAGTATGGAAGTATGATAAACTTGAAATTCTTTGTTGAAAACTTGATGAACTTGTTGCAGATGATGGTGTTGGTGGTAGCGAATTTGAAGTAGACAAAAAATCCAATGTCTTACATCCAACTTGAGATTCCAGTAAAAACATAACCTTAGTGAAAATGGTCGAAATTTCTTCATGAACTTGAGAATTTGAAGTATCATGTTCAAAGACATTACCTGTACCTATGTTACTCGATTCTAACGGATCTAAGGAGTTTTGAATGACATCATCTGTTGGATATGGTGGTTTTTCTTGATTTTCATAATCTGAAAGAATGCAGCAATAAGATCTGATACACAAAATTAGTCTTTCATGACTCACAACTTCAAAGGTGAAATTATTAAAAGATGTCTTCAAAAGTGGTATAAAAACATTTTCTAAGGTGAAATTAAGTTGAGAAAATGCTAAAGCTCTGAAAAATTGTACCGCTGTTTGAATCAATAAAGCATCTTCTGTAAGCCATTGTTGCTTTTTCTGTATATTCAGAAATAGAGTATTTGCCAATGTTTCAATCGTTCTAGTCTTGGAATTTAAAGTATCAGTATATCTAAATAAATAAGCCCATGTAAGCCTACTAATACATGTCATAACTATCAATTTTTCCGATGCACTTGCTTTTGGTTTTAATCTCTTAGTGATTGTATCAACAATTGATTTCCATTTACTTTCAAACATTTCCTTCGGTGCAACAGATAAAGCAGTAACTGCTAAAGTAATTGCACTACCCCAATATTTGCTTGAGTTTGAATTTACAATTAAAAGACTTTTTTGATAGATAACTTTAATTGCATCAACCCATGTTGGGTGGTTTACTTCAGCAGTTAAAGTTCCGGCTAATGACAAAAGTAATTGGTTAACGACATCGCAATATGATAAAAAAATGTTTTCATTTTCACATTTGTAAAAAAATTTAGCTAAACTTTTCATAAAATCTGCACCTTCCTCAAATCTTTCTAAGGAAGAATTTGAAAACTGCAAATATCTCATACCGTGAATTAATAAATTCAAACTTGATTCTGAAAAAACTTTGCCTGATGTAAAACCGGTTGGAAATTTTTCTAAATCTGCAATAAATCTATCACTAACGCTTAAAAATGATTTTTCAGACATTTGACCAATAAGTTCAGACAATAAATTCCAATTGGCTGAATGTATTAGTGAATGGCTAACTAAATAAGGATCAATACTTCGCAAATAATTATACATTATTTCTTCTAATCCTGTATCTCCCATTAAAGTCAACGATGGTGATTGTTTTATGACTTCAATTAAAACTCTCCAAAGTATAAATGTACTTATTGTAAATTGACGGTCTGCTTGGGTGTATGTAATTTCTGATTTTTTGACATATTGTTCTAAGGCTTTAGCTGTTTCATTTGATGGTGCTGCAATCGCAGGTTCTGTTAGGTTGTTTTTATTTCGAGATAATGATTTCTTATGGTAATTATGGGATGTTTTGTTTTTAGATAGGAAATCTTGATATGCCGCAACATCGTTTTCAAGTTGGGCTCTGGCCAATTCCTTCAAGTCTAATTTGCCACGTCTCCAATGCATAACTGCATCAGTTACCCTTTTTGGTGTTCTTCTTGCAATGTGACCTAATGAGGAAATAGTCCTATCGAACATAGGATCAACACCTTCAGACAAAATTTCCACAATATTTGGTTCTTGACTCAACGGCGAACTATTCAAACAAACATTTAATTTTCGTTCGGCATACTTTGTAAATTGTCTAACAACAATATTCAGTGTGTAACTTGGGGTACTGCCCTTGAAAGTTGTTGCAGGTGATTTCTCAACTAGATATTCCTGTGAAAATCTTGGGGTGGACGAATTAACTGGTGTTTGCATTGGAGTGCTAGAGATGTCTCTTCCAAATTTAAAATCCATATCCAGCTGGCCGTAATCATGGCCAAACTTGTTGTCATTTGAAATGTTTAGATCATTGCCATTGCTATTGTCATTGTTGTTGTTTACAGTGTTGGTTCGACGGCTTTCTGACTGTTGGGCAATTTGATCCAGATCAAAAGCGTCCGTATTTGATAATTTACTCAATTTTCGTTCAGCCCCATATCTGCCTTTTGGATTTTGCTGTGTAGTTCTATCGTTGGTAGCTGCATTGTTGTTCTGATCTGCCACTGTTATATCAGGTACATCATTACTAGACGCATCGTGTCCACCAAACTTGTAATTAAATTGGGCTCCCGTATGATCGCCCTGCATTATATTATATAGGTATCAATATCCGATTTACTAGCAAGTGCCAATACCACTTGCTTGTAATCCTCTAGCTTCCTCCAACCGATCTGAAAAAAAATACCTTTTAGATATATAAAAAATAATCTCAGAGTTCGGAATACGAGTTGCGCATAGTTTTTTGATTCCAAAAGCTGGAGTTGAAGATTTATTAAAAACATTTTTATACAGGCGTGTTTTACAAAGGGGGATCCAAAGGGACCAGAGGGGTTTGTATGTGTGCAACACAGCATGGTGTTACAGCTGACCATAGAAGCAGCCGTCACGGGCAAAAACGCCGACGATGCCCGTGTCCACCCAGTAATCGTCGTTCGTAGCCAGCGCATCACCTTTACCAATAGACATACCCCGGACATAGAGGCGGCCTTTCGAATCTGTTTCGGAGGGATTCACCGTCTTAAGCTCTACCGAGTTAGCAGGCACGCCCAACAATGTAAGAGAGCTGTTCTGCACCACTCTGAAGTCGTAGATATTGGTTTTCATGATGGGGCCAATAGAAAATTCAGTGTGAAGCTCTCTGACGACTCTACAGCCTATAACGGATTTGCAGAAATTGCAGATCAAAGCCGAAAGAGCTGGGGAAAGCTGATACATGTAGAGTGTTTTCAAGTTAAGCTGTTTCTCGATCTTGCCAAAAACATTAAAATAGCCTAAAGAATTGAAATATTCAGACCGTTGTAATTTGAAACTTTGCCAAAACGTCTTTGTGTTGCTACTAACTATTTTTTTCAATGTATGAGAATCCAAAGAAACAATTGTTGGATTATAATGACTGAGTTGTTTCAAATCAGAAATTTTTTCAGGGTGTATAATTTGGATAGATTCAAGCTTTGACATTAAACCGCAACATGATTCAAAAATGATACTCTTATTGGCGATTTTTTCATCCGATAAAGAAATCAAGAGTCTATCTTTTTCTGTCCATAAATGAGCTGCCGGAGTTGACATCAATCTGGAAGCAATTGCAGAAACAAAATTCAACTGGAAGAATTTGAGTTCTTCACCCTTATATATTATAGAGTAAGGATGGTTGTTGACACTGGCAAAATCCACATTAAAGTCATAATCGTAATCTGAATATGCGAAGATTTTTTCTGGCACATTAATCACATCAGAGAAGCTGTTGGTTAACTGTGATGGCTCCATGTTGAACCCAATAATTTCTGCAAAGGTCCCTTCCGGTATGTCAGCAAAATTGTTATCTGTGGTTATGATTGAAGTAAGTCCCTCTTTTTTGAATTGGAATTCTTCTTTGGAGTTATAATGAACAATAGTGATATCGCTAACAAAGAAGCAAGACCATACGATCAAAATCAGTTCCGGGTTCGTGAGCAAATCACCATAAAGAGCCACCGTTTTCAATCCTTTGTCCTTCATACGATCAGAGATCATATGAATGATGGTATTGATCTGGCGAATGAAATAAGATTTTTCTCCTAAGATGATTTTGGTCTGACCCAACTTATCTTCATTTCCTGGAAACCCTAAATGCCAGATATCTTTTAAACACCCATCTCTGATTTTATAACCACTTTTCAAATTCAGCCCTCTGGTGACCCCAACCCCATGTGGAACATCAACTGACCTGTACACCGCAGATTCGGTCGCCTGTCTTGTTTCTGAAATAGACGTTTGGTGGTTTAGTAGAACCGGATCAATTTCCTTCAGTTCTCTGGTCAGGTAGTCATAGAAAAGATAAACTGACGTAATAGCCACGAGTAATAGTACGGTTGCAAACATGTCAATACAATTCTTTAATTTTGTTTAAAGTATATTGAATTGCTATATTGAATTGCTATATTAATTTGCTATATTAATATACTGTATTGAATTGTCCACAACAGATAATCTCAAGCGCACTTGCAGCCTTATATATTCCCACCCAATGTCACAATGTCAACAAAAACAATGATGATTAATCCCTTTCTATATTAATAATGCCCTCTTAATAATCATGTCATCAAAGCCAATTTTGGTGGCGCGTCTTTAAACGTCTTGCGACAGCTCATCTTGTTGTTGTATCGGGCTTTTGTCGATGTCTGTGCAGGTACATTCTTTGCAACCTGGGGTTGCAAGATAAAAATCAATTAAAATGCCGGTTTAAGTTATACCATTTTCAACTTAGGAACTGGTCAATTGTGGTTTGTTTCCACTATCTTGTGTTTTTTTATATTTTTTGCTTTTAAAAAATTTGGATTTTTTTACATTTATAGTACAAGCCAGAAACAAAAAATAAGTTGTTTTTTTGAAAATCAAATAAACATAGCCATTGGCGATCTAAAAGCATTACTAACTCTAAATAACATCCTTTTATATCCACTATTAATTGTATTCATTGCTCAATTTGCTAAAAAGATGCATGTGTCGTTAGCTGAGGCATGGGATGCAGAGAAAAACGATGAGCCTCAACTTCTTTGTATCTACACCCGTACACCACATATATTTTTGGAATTGGGTAAAACAGGTATGTATTCTCAGACTGAATAGGACTGATTCGGGGACCTTTTAGGCGATTTGGGTAATTAGATTTGCCAATTAGCTGAAAACAAAGTCATTATAGAACCAGAAATGTCATTTGGGTTTATAAACACCAATAAGATCAGTTTGGAAAGTTTTTCAGGAGACTCTGCTCCCATTGATCTGATAAATAAAATATCCAAATTGTCGGAAGACAACAACAATGATTCATATATAAATACCGAAAATAACAACGTGCAGTATATTGATCCGGCACCATATATCAATTCGTTGAAAAGTGTACAAGAAAAACTTGCTAGTTTGATGGAAGAATGTGATAAGAAGAAAGAAATATTTGAAAAAGCCGCTTCTCAAAGAGAGTATACACATTTTCAAAATGTCAACAGTGAATCGTCATCTGTGACAGATTTGAAAAGTGACTATAATTCTCTGTTATCAAAGGTTGAAAAATTGCATAATTCGAAAATTGACCCCTTGGGTGAAAAATTGAAAAACGCAAATACTTTAAAGGATAACTCTACAAATATCATTTTTTTGATGAAAAGTTATAACCATTTTTATCTATACAATAAAGCACCCATTGAATTATTAACCGACAAAAAACATTTAAATACAGTTGAAACAGCTGCAGCATTGGCTCAACTTACCACTTTATCGTTAAAGCTGTTAGACGATCAAAAATTACCAAATGCCGAAAATGCACATAATTTGATTTTAGAATTTGCTACAAATTTTGAAAATGATCAACTAGAATCTTTTAACACTTATTATCAATCAAAGAATTTTGCACGTTTACAAAATGTTGTGAAGACTCTATTTAGGTATAATAACGGTGTGAATATTGTGGATTTTTTTGTTAACAGTCATCCAATATTCACACAGATGCAAGATAACGTTAAGCAAGCAATTGATGATTCTTATTGGAAAAAAATAAGTAACCCAACAGAAATTCCAACGAAATTAGATTCATCTTCAATTGAATTATTAGAAGCAGCAAGGGATACAATAATGTCTGAAATTGATTCAATTACTACAATTTTTCAAGAGCATTCTAAAAAGGCATTTACCATCCTCATTTTCAAAGTCATTGAAAACATTTTTAACCCAAGATTGAAATTATTGTTGACTAATGCAAATGCTCAAAGCAAATTATGCTATCTTAGAACTCTTCAGCTATTTTCAAATAGTCTTTCTCAAATAACATTTAGTCACTTACGTTCCGCCTTGCTTGATAAAAATATAGATTTAACCATGGAATTTGAAAAGGCAAGCAATTTAATTTTTAACGTTTATTTAACAGATAATGCTTATTTCAATATTGAAAAGGAAAATTTAGAATTGTTAATTGATGTTTTAATCAATCCATTTGAGAATGCCAATAAAACTGCATTGAATGAGAGAAAACTTACTCTTAAAATTGAGCAGAGTAAATCAGAAGATGGACGTTTTGTACGTGATAATTCTGAAGTTTTGACATTGAAAGACGGGGATACTCAGAGTATTACATCAGTGGAAGTTAATTCGTCACAGATGAAACCAAACTTATCAAGTAGAGCTTTTGATCTTTATCTTCCAGACAAACGTGTCATTAGGGACAAAATGAAAAGTGCTAAAAAATATGTTCCAAGCTCCAGAAAGTTCAAAAAAGTTACCGGAATGTCAACTTTCATTAAACTTAATGAAAAGTATTCACTTTTTGATAGATATAAATCCTCCAATTCCAGTCAAAACAATGAAATTAATAATTCTTTTATTGAATCAATTCCTGAAGCGAATGTAACATCTCAAAACAAGACAATTCTTTCATTACAAGTAACTCAAAATATTTACAAGCTAGTACTTGAATCACTCACTAGATCTATTGATCTTATGCCGTCTCAAATGAGTACTTATACTGTTGAAATATTTAAAGTCATGCTGTATAAGATTGGTCCATCATATATTGCATTAGGTCTTGAATCATTATATGAAACCTACATTGATCCACACCTTAAAAACAGAGGTGTTTTTAGCCGTGGTGTTAACACAATGATTGATTTAACTTTTCTACATCAATTTTACAATATTTTCGCTCAAATATACTTACTTTCTACAGTTGTCAGAGAATCATTTTATCCTTTAGTTTCAACTGAACATGATTCAGAGTTTATAAGTGATTCATTTAACTCATTTATACAAGATGTTGAAATTGGAATTAACATAATGATTAAAGACATAATTGATATAATAAAAGATACAATCAATACTATCCTTTCAAAACAACCACTTTCAGACTATGTTATATACAGTGAAAACGATCGAACGCAGACATCAGAACTTTTGACATCATTTATTGAAAATGTTTTACGTAGCGTGTTAAAGGAACTCAATTTTGATCCAAATTTTAAACTAAAATTTATTAGTAAACTATCTGATTACTTTTTATCAGCATTAATTGTGCATTTAAGCCAATTAAAAGTTACAATGCAAGGATTTACACTTCTCACACATGATTTGGCACAATACGTGTTGATTTTTAATAATATCAAGATTGAAGATATTAATTCTGGTGAATTTAATGATTCTGATGACGAATTTTCTGAACATAAAAAATGGGAAAGGGAGCAACTAGATCAAATTCAGAATGCTTATAAGATTTTAAATGAACTTCCTGGTCTTTATACATGCCAACCAGAATCGTTAAGGGAATTCTGCAAGGAAGGTAAATTAAATGATTTGAAAAGAAATGTCATTAAAGATTTTATTTCAAATAGGGAAGACTTTCAAAGCTGGTTTTTATCTCAATTTTAGATTCTACTTATTTAGTTAGAGAATATATATATATTTTTATTTATGTATCTGAAATTTCAATAATTAATTTTTACCAAATTCTAATAATTTTTTATGTAGTAAAGTTAGCTGGTTTTCAGCTGATTTAGTAAGCAAACTTTTAATTTCTCCTGTGAAAAATCTAGATGATTCAGTCATTGTGATTGATGTACTGAATTCCTTTTTGTCTGTGCTTTCTTGAAACTTCAAAATTATCTCAGGAGAAATAGAATAGTTAGCAATTAAGCATCTAACAAGACTATTTAATGAGAGTAAAATTTTTGCCATTACTAAATATTTGAGTTTTTCATCATCATCGTCATCTTCAAACATATCTATTAGTATATTGAATTGGTCACCAAATATGTTTTCTTCACTTAAGATAATCTTCTCAATATAATTAATGATTGTTAATAATTCAAGCTGTGTATTAAATTCCATTTCATTGATGTTAATGCAAAGAAAAATAATTTGACCTTGAATACCTATCAGCTCAGCTTTAGTCATGTTTTGAAATTTGTACATACTCACACTTCCAATTGCTCTCAGAATAGCCTGAAGAAACTTTGCAACCCTTTTTTTACTGCCTCTTTCTTTAACAATATTGAAAAAAAATTTCAAAAAACAACGACAATTATGCAATTCACTAGGTTCATAAAATCTAGTGACATATTTAACAGCAGTTTTAATAGAGTCAGAATAAGTAGATTCAATTAACATTTCATATTTATCAAATAAAAATCGGTGCAATTCAAGTGCAGTATGTCGGACAGAGCTTGATTTATGACATTCCAAAGCAGCAATTGTCGGGAAACATATTTTTGGGTTTGAAAATCCAAATTTAACAATCATTTTTAGAAATCCAACTGCATTCAATGAGTTTTCAACATTCTTTCCCAAACATATTTCTAAAACATTGATCAGATATTTTTGAACAAGAATAGAACAAATACCGTCATTAACATATTCTAAAGAGTAGCCATGAAAAACTGCAATATCAAGTTTAATTGATGTAGACCTTTTAACATCTAAACCATTTCTTTTAATCATTTGCATTTCTTCATTTTCCAACAACATCAAAAATGCGCCAATAACAATATCTGTAATTTCTAAATCGTTTTTCTTGAAAGACGAATCAATAAGTTGAGTGACAGGCACACTAAAAAATAACTTTGGATGGGAGATACAAATATTCAGAGTATTTTTGATAGCAATTTTTCTGAGTGGTTTGTTAACTGATGAATCACAGAATTTTAACAAATATTTCAACAAAAAAACTGAAATTGATTCCCTCTCTCGAAGGCCCAATTTTGCTTCTGAAAAGAGCTGCCTGTCTCTTTCAAAGTTACAATAACGTCCAAAGTTACCAATCAAGTATAATAATCTAGGAACTGCAGGGTCTGGTTTGAAGTTTTTCACAGAAATATTTAACTGGGCAATGTATTTCAAAAGAAGCTTCAGTGATGACACGGCTGCTCTAGAAACTGCTGTTGTGTCACCATCTAGTAAAAACAATTTCCATACACTTTGAATTGCTTGATCTAATTCTTTAGAATTGAATTTTGTTAATCTTTTCATTATTGACTCTTTACATGAAACAACAAAATTTCTATTGAGTATTGTATAATGATCAAGTGCTAAGTTTAATATTTGTAATGCATAAAAAGATAATTCTCCGGTTCCATAATTATTAATAATATATGGCTGAATTGAAACAAGTTGATGTTGTGAAATCAATGTTTGGTCAAATTTGATGAATGTAGATAAAACACCCATAATCGCTTCAACACTAACATTTTCTGCATATTGTTCATCTAAAACAGTCATAGAATCCGTAATCAAGGATAGCATTGAATCAACTAAAATAATTACTGAGTGATCAAGTTCAGCCCTAAATTTTTTATTAAAACCACTTTTATATACAATCTTTTCATTGAGAAATCTTTCAAACAAGCTCCAAGTTGTAGTTCCCAATAAAAATATTCTGGAAATAACATAAATGGTTTTATATGACTGGCTCTGAACATAAACGTCACCCTTTTGCTCTTTATCAACTTTGTGGGTATCAATATTTAAGAATAAAAGTTCACACAATCTCAAACACGCTAGGTCCACAACCCTATCTTCTTCATCATCTAGTTGACTCAATAAAGTCTGAGATAAACGCACTTTAATTTCAATATCTTGCGTGTTTAAAAACATATAGTTAATCAAACCAACAGTTTTTTTTCTGACATTAATACTGGGATCTGATATTTTTTGTGCGATTAGCTCATAAAATTCAGGAACATATTCAGGTTTGCATTCTAAAACCTTGAACAATAAATCAAGAGCAGCATCAACAACAGTAGCTGATGATTCTTTTAGTCTAGTTTCTATCATTTTTCTCAAGTTTTGATCTTCAATCAAAACGGGCTCTCTATTAATTAATAAAGTCAAATTTTTAATAGCTATTGTCCTAGATTTAATTTTTGGATTTGCTAATGAGCCAATAATGAAAGACAAAATATCAGAATATCGAGCTATCAATCTATGAGACAGTAAAATTGATTTATAGAGCTCTAAAATTTTAATAGAAGATACAGTTTCAAGATCAACGAGAGTTTTATCTTGAAATGGAAGTTCTGCAAGCTTAGCAATAGTGTTTTTAATTTTTTTAGCAAGTGATTTCATGTGATGCATTTTTTCACCTATGATTTGTTCACTATCAGAGCTTAATTTAATATCAATAGCTTTCTCAACATTCTTCAAATTTCCTAAAAAGTTTAATAGTAGAAATTGGAAGACAGAATCAGGAAGATTAAATTCATTTTTAAATTTCAAATATGATAATACAGTTACGGTTTCTTCAGATAATTGAGCAAATGATTCCACATCGAGATCTGGGGATAAAGATATAACATTACCATTTTGTTTCAAACCTAAGACCTTTGACCCAATCGTGCCAACGATTTCAAATAGCAATGCATGTCCACTAGTTATTTCAGTTGTATTACAAAACTTGAGACTGATATTTAAAATATCGTTAAGAATATAAGGGCAAGCAGGAAATTCTGGCAATTCAAGCATAATCAAAAAATCTGCCATCATATTTTCAACAATTTTTCTTAAATTTTGAGTGTAAGTTGAGATGATTCTTCTGACAAACAAATTTGCAAAATCAAGCGTTGACTTTCCAATCAAATCAAGCTGAGTATCTATTGAACTCCAATATTCATCTTCTATTTCCTTCAATTGTAATTTTTTAGCCTTAGTTTCGTGATGTGAAGTTAAAAACGTCCATTGTGAAAAATCAAAATCTTTTCCAAATTTGTGATGACATTGAATTAAATTAACTATCAGATACGAAACTAATTGTATTACTTGACCGGATTTCAATCTGTAGTTTCTTGCTTTTGATTTTAATGGATTTAATGAATTCATATTTTCAATAATTTCATTAATTAAGAAGATCCTTTGATCATTGTACTGTCCATAAATTGTAATTATTAAATCTGCAAAATGCAATCTAACCTCTTCCAAAAAAACATTCAAATTAGCCCTTTCCCTACTATGAACCATATCAACAAATATAATATCAAAAGCAATATATTCGAGCCTGGTAATCAACGATTCATCAAATCTCAATTGCAAAAAATTTGAACATAATGTTGATAACATAGAACGAAAATGTTTAATAAATGGTATAAAAAAATCCGGCAATTCCTTAAAATGTTCTCTTTTAAATATAATCTTCACTAAATTACCAAAGGCACAAATAAAATCAACTACTACAGATAATCCTTTATCTGGAAGTAAAATTTTGCGTATGTATTCGTTTGAATGTAATAATATTGTAATTGAGCAACACTGCATCACGATATCGGCAAATATTTGATATTCATCAAAACCGATGACCTCCTCAGCTTCAAAAATTGAGTCCCATTCAATTATGAATGAATCCTTTATAATCGAGAGAACATAAGATGATAATATTATATACATTTCAGGTTTAATATCTTCATGCAAGTTTGAAGAAATTATTTCGTTAAGTTTAGATCTGACCGATCCCAACACTTCTGGCTTGAGCAAAGTTATTGGATCTGCTAGTAATCTTTCAAAAGTAACAGACATATGCATATCATCATCAAATGCAGGATCTTTGGCAACGTATGCTTTTAGCAGGTCAATCAAACTGCTAAATTCGTCTTTTACATGAGACAACAAAAGAGCTTGCGACACTTTAGAATCATAAGTAAAGTCTGGTTTTGTCGAATGATCTTGGGAATTGTCATCTTTATTTACACCATTGAAAATTTCAGAAATTTCAGATCTCGGGCCATCATCAAACTTTTCCAGAATTCTATCAATCAATTGATTAGAATCATCCAAATCTGGGGTCAGTTCTATATTTTTGCTGCTTAAATTTGCCTTTAAATAATCTCTTTTATTTATTGGACTCATGCTTTCCAGAAAATATTTTTCCTCTATATCACGGCTCACTTCAAGCGGTGTTGATAAATCGAATTCCATATTTTCAATATATGGTTTCTTGAACTTGACGTATTTTAAATCTGGATCTTCCAATGTCCAGACATCCGAATCAACCAATTCTTTTTCTGCATTTTTAGAATTCTTCTCATCTTGAGAAAACAAAATCGTGTCTGAAGGTATATTTGCATTGAAAGGTAGAGCAAGTGCAACCACTGCATGTGTAGGAATCAGGAAATTCAGTGGATGATACGCCAAAGACGTGTCTGGTCCAAGTTCCTGCTCCATTTCAGCCTCCTGTAACGTTCGCTTCAACATTTCACTTCACCAAACTCTCCACAGACTCTTACGCTCCTTCTGATTGACAATCCAAGCCCTATACACCGGCTAATGTTGTTCCTGGCTCACACGCCACTGAAAAGATACTCATGCTCAGACTTCAACACTTGAAGAGCCTTCAAAAGCCTCACTTCGCTGTATAAAACTTAATTATTCGTTTGATAGAGAAAACGAGATGCAGATGGGATTCGGATTCGTATCAGCACAGCAGGTTTGCAACATAGGGACATGTCGACACAGTTGTATACAGACAAAAAGCTCACGGAAGAAGAAGTGGGACAACTGATCAAGAAACAGAGTGAAAAAGAGATTTCTTGGTACATGTCTGAGGTGATTTCGTCGCAGCTTGATTCCATTAAAGATGTATTGTTTTATTGTATACGGAACCTAGATGAACAGGATAACACGCCATATAAGCTTCCATTGTCAACACACAAGTCGGAGGTTTTGAAAGGGACGGTAACAAGGGTGAATTTCAAAATTACAGAATTACATATGACGATAAATTGTCCTCATTTCAACGGCGGAAAGAAAATCGGGTTTTCAATGAAACCAACCGACTATTTGGTGATCCGACAATTGCTGGATTGTCATGATGCAATGGAAAATGCAATTTCCAATTTGGATAAAATCATCAACAACGAAAAATACGGCGGCAATGCCCATCTATTTGTAAGGTATGTTGAACAAGTGTGTTCTCATATCAAACTTGCACGGGAATCTCTGGCAACTCCAAATTCAATGTACATCTTTCCACAATACAAAACTAGTGGATCGATTTTTGAACCCCCATTACCGAAAACTGGAGCTCTAGATGTATTTATTAATGCTGGCGAGTTGATTATAGAATTTACAAGCTTGTTGGCTGTGGATAAAAGGCCATGGAATGTAATAATAGATCCAAAGAACAGATTATCGTTTGCAGACGCCGTTCGTAGGCAGATATCCAGGAAGCGTGAAATACCGACAAACAGAATTATAACGGATGAATATACAAAGTATTTGGAATGGAGAAAAACAACACCGGAAGAACCCGTAGAAGAAACAGGTTTGGGATCCACCATTAAAAACATCTTTACATCCAATTCGGACCCTTCGATATCCACTTTGATCAAAAACGCAAATACTTATTTGGAGCAGTCCATAACGTTCATCGATGATCAAAACAGACCTTTTGTTGTCCAGGTGTTGGATAAATGCGAAGTGGTCACTGCAGACCCAATCCTACTGTCTATCAGCGTCAAGTTGGAGAGCATCGAAAAGACAATGTTTCGTATACGAGATAATCTTCTCAACCTATATACCTAACCTAACAAAGTGCTATCTTCAACTATTTATAGTTTCCAGCCGAAGTTTCAGAATCTTCGATTGTTGTTGTAAATGTTGTCTTTTTTTCTTGAATCTCTCCAGTATCCCATCTAATGCACTGGAATCTTTCTCTAGAATTGGTTTGACCATCTTCCGGATCTTCAATGGCCTTTGCAAAACCAATCTTTCAGGCAACACATCAAACAACAGTTTAGTTTCTAATGTATCGTTGAAGCTTTTGACGTCTTTATTTTTCCCCCGCAACTTCAAAACCGCCTTTTCCAATTTACCAACAGTGTCTTCCAACTCTGCAACAGCATCTCCGAGCCCGTCCATTGCCTGTTCTGGTTCAATCGATTCCAACTACCTAAAAAGGACTATGTAAACAAAATGGTTTTCATGCGACTCAATTTTTTCTTGAAGTCAAAATTTCGTTTGCTTGTTTGGGACATGACAATCAGACAATTTGTTTTCTTAAACAGATTGTTGGAACAGAGGCAATTGTCATCCACGGACCTTGGCTATGTCTAAAACAGCAGTAGAGGAACAGACTGTTCCGG
This sequence comes from Pichia awuae, assembly GCA_030563725.1. NCBI lineage: Eukaryota > Fungi > Ascomycota > Pichiomycetes > Pichiales > Pichiaceae > Pichia > Pichia awuae. The sequence continues at coordinate 40,258 of JAJMJV010000029.1, forward strand.
AATCTAGGCGAAAGACTAACAATGTGGAAGCCGGAAGTGTTGCAGAACTAAAAAAAGGAGATTCCAGTAACGAACTGTTCAATCCTGAAGAACACGGATTGCAGAAGCCTCCGAAATTGAATCTTTCTGCTCCTGTAAGTAAATCGATTGGAAAGAAGCTACGTGAAAAAATGGAAGAGAAAGAAAATTCCAAAAGATCAGAACATAATGCATCTTTCAGAGGTTGGAAAGAGGTGACAGGATATGATAAAGATGATGCTCTATCTCCTGTTGACGAAATTATGGACTTGCTCACTAGAAGTACCACATTAGAGCAGTATTTGCCAGAAAACTTATACGGTGAGTGGTATCATGGTATTGCAGTTATTTTACTAGCAATTGCTCTATCGGGTATTGTGGGTAAATTCAGATTGAGCATTGGATTCACGTTTATCATTACGTTGTTTGCATCATTGTACTACCGTTGTTCAATCAGGAAGTATAGGCTCAATTTGAGACTGGCTGCACAGAGAGAATTTTCCGTACATGTGATTGAAGACGATTTCGAATCCATGGACTGGCTAAATGTTCTTTTGGATAAATATTGGGTTTATCTTGAACCTTCAATTTCCCAGCAAATAACCGAAATTGTAAATCCAATGATTGCGGAAATGGACCAAATTCCTGCTTTCATCAAGGAAATTTGGATTTATTCAATCACGTTAGGTACCAAACCTCCTAGAATCGAGAAAGTCCGGACTTTAGATAGAACAGCAGATGATGTTACTGTTATGGATTGGACAGTTTCAATGATTCCAAATGCAATGGCAGATTCTACCGTGAAACAAACAAAAAATAAAGTTAATCAAACTGTTATCATTAAAATGAAACTTTTTGGTATTACAATTCCAATTTTAGTAAGTGATTTTTCTTTTAAAGTTAATGCTAGAGTTAGATTAAGATTGATGTCCAATTTTCCACATGTTCAAACCGTGAATATTTCATTATCAGATACTCCACAATTTGATTTTATTGCTAAACCGATCGGTAGTGATACTATTTTTGGTTTTGAATTGTTTAACATTCCTGGTTTATACTTATTGGTTAGAGAAATGATCAAAAAATATCTTGGTCCTATATTTTTTCAACCTTTGTCTTTTCAATTGAATTTAGAACAATTGTTAGCAGGTAATGGTGCAACCGGTGCTTTAGGTGTTCTTGAATTAAAAATAAAAAATGCAGTTGATTTACAAGGTGCAGATACCTTTAATAATACAATTGACCCATATTTTACTTTTGGTTTTAGTGATACAGTTTTAGCTCAAACTAAAATTGTTAATGATTCTGTTAATCCAATTTACGATCAAACAATTAGAATTATTTTGAATTCTTCAACTGATCCATTGGTTATTAAACTATATGATGAAAATATTTCAGATGGTAGAAAAGATAAATTTATGGGTGCAGCATTATTTGATTTGGAAGAATTAATGGACAAACTTGAAATGAATGATTTATCAGTTCCAATTTTGAGAAACAATTATAAAGCAGGTGCACTCAATTTTGACATTAAATTAATGAAATCTTTACAAGGTTCTCAATTACCAGATGGATCTTATAACCCACCCCCTGATTTTAACACCGGTGTTGCAAAGGTTTCATTAAACGGTGCAAGAAACTTTACAGCTGATGAAAATGAAACGAAATCGGTTTATGCCCAACTTTACGTTTCAGGTGAAGCTAAATTAGATTCCCCTGTTGCTAAAAATGTCAAAGAGGCTTTATGGTATTCTGAATTTGAAGATATTATTTATGACAGATCTAAGTGTAAAGTTCGTGTTGTCCTTCGAGAAAGTTCCAAGGAAAATAAAATTATTGGCTCTACAACTTTACGTTTGGCTGATATAATTGATGCTTCATATGTTGGTAGTAACTGGTTTAGTATGAATCATGGTTTGGGTGAAGTTAACCTCTCCTGTATGTGGAATTCTATCAAGATTGGTGGTGTTTCTGGTGATATCGGTTACAATGAACCGGTTGGTATTTTAAGAGTTTATATTGAAAGGGCAGATGACTTGATTAATTTGGAAAAAATTGGTGTTATTGATCCATATTTCAGAGTTCTTATTAATGGTATTCAAAGAGGTAGAACACTTACTAAAGATTCTACCGTTCATCCGGTTTATTGTGAATCTATGTATATTCCAATTACATCTATTAATCAAAGAATCACCATTGAAGGAATGGACGTTCAAAGACGTATGCAAGACAGAACTCTTGGTTCTTTCCAAGTAAGATTGAACGACTTTGTGGATTCTAATGCAAGAGGTGAACCACTGGAAACTGTCAGTGAAATTAAAGAAGCAAGATTATTCCATAAAAGAAAAGGTGCTAAAGGTACCGTTACTTATTCGTTATCTTTCTATCCAATTTTGTCATGTGGAACACCTGAAGAAATAGAAACGGAAAAGGAGGAAGCAAGGAAATTACAAGAGAAAATTGATGCTACGGAGAAAAAAATTTCCGATAATACCAGTGACTCAGACAAGGATACTCTCAATGATTCGAATGATGCTGCTATTGATCTAAAGACAAAAAAAGTTTTGAATTTAGAAGATATTCCAAACTACAATCACGGTGTTATTGTCATTACATTCCTAGGTTCTAAATTCACAACAGGCGGTTACTTTCAAATTTTCTTTGATAAAATGGGCCACTCGGCATTCGAAACTAAGATTAACGAACGAAGCAATCTTAGATACACGTTTGACTATGTTATTAAAGAACTACAAAAGTATTCTGTTGTTACATTCAGAATTGCAGAAACTCGGGACCAAACATTGAACAAGTCAACAAGCAGAGAAGTGTCATTTTCCACTTTGTCATTGATTGAAAATAGTTATGGTAAACCAACAACCATCAAACTTGGCGATAGCTCCAACGCCATCCAATTGACTACTAAATTTTTACCTGCAATAATGGACGAATTGCCTGCAGCTGATTCTATTGGTAATTCTGGTAAGTTAACCATTGAACTAACCAATGCTACTAACCTGTTATCTATGGACTCAAATGGTAAATCGGATCCGTTTGTTAAAGTTTATTTGAATAATGATGAATTCTTTCACACTAAAGTTAAGAAGAAGACACTTGATCCAACTTGGAATGAGACCACTTCTATTGACATCGATGCCCGTGTCCAATCTGTCTTACGTTTCAAAGTGATGGATTGGGATCTTGGAGTTGAACAGGACGATAAAATTGGCGAGTACAGCCTAGCACTGAAATCTATTGATCCATTTTATGAAGATATGAAACCATATGAAATTTCTTTAATTTCTGATGATGGTACCTTTGCTGGTAAATTGTTTTTTAAGATGAATTTCAAGCCTGAATATCATACACGTGTAAGTGCTGAAAAATCATTACCTGGCACAAGCCACCTTGCTGTTGATGGTGCAGGAAAACTTATTGGTACTGGTGTTGACGGTGCCGGTAAAGTTTTAGGTTTTGGTGGTAAACTTGGAGGTAAAGCACTGCATGGTGCAGGTGCTATTGGTGGTATCTTTAAAAAGAAGCATTAATTTTTGATTTATTTTGTGTAACATATCTTGTAGTATGATTTTTATAATAAGAAGTTTCAAATCTACAGTAGGAATGTGCTACCATATAATTTGAATACAGACAGCCTCGCTTGACAAAGTTTACAGTGCGATTCATGTTGGTTGGCAGAAGATGATTGAACGATTTTTTCATAATAGTTAAGCAATTGAGTTGGGCTAGGCTTTCTTTAATATACAGCTGGATTACCATGTCAGATAGAGGAATAGAGAAAGATAATTCGCAAGAAATAAGAAAAGAAGATTCATTGGAGGGAGAATCAAGTGATGGATTTGATTCTGATGATGACTTTGGAGATTTTGAAGAAGTAGACCAAGAAGGATCACAGCAAGAGGATGTCAACCAAGAAGGAGGCGACATAGAAGAAGCTGAATATGATAATTTAGAGACAAGATATAAGAATAACAGTTCAAGGATATTGAAGCCATATAAAGGTGAGTTTGAATTGGAAAAGAATAATATTAATGATTTGGTTGGAGATATTTTCGGAAACCAAAAAGAGGAAAAATCGGTATCAGAGGATCCAAGCTTTGAATTTGATGAAAGAGCAGAAAATATATTTCAAAGGCTTACATCTGAAGAAGAAATGAATACAAGCTTTATGTGGAAAAAAAGTACAATCTATAAACAACTGTTACTTAATTTAAATATAATTGATGACACAGCTACAAATTACACTAAGCGTGAGTCAATTTCAGGTCGTGGTCTAGAAATGGGTTTCAAGAATATGTACGAACTTAAAAAGCTATTGGTTGAAAGTGATGAAATAAGGAAACTTTTGAAACAAGTGCCAGAATTTGCTGCTCTAAATATTGACGTTACAGATAAAGAGTTCCAACAAAAGTTAGAAGATACTTCTAAGACTATATCAAATGCCAAACAGATAATCGAAAAAGATAATGGAGAAGACAATAAATATTTTGAAGATTTATTAAGTGTTAAAAAGAAGTTACTCGATCTTGTTTCTATTTGGGATGAAAGAAAAAGAGAACTTAAAGAAGATAACGACCTTTTCACATCGTATGTTGAAAATTTAATAGGCAATACGCAAAAGATACGAAGAGAAAAGAGAATCGTACAAACCAAATCAAAATCTAAAATCAAATCTAAAACTTTTAAACATTAAAAATGTAAATCTTCATCACCATATTTTTGAACGTACAAACCCAATGCTTTAATTGGGAACAAAAATTTATAATTTGGATATTCAATTGCACATGAATGATTGAAAACACCTTCGACTTGTTCAAATTTCCACTCACCTGTTTTCTTTTGACGTTGAATAATTAAGTCTACAGCTTTGCGAAGTACAGTCTTATCGGGATAATCTGCTAATAATAAACCAATTAAAGCCCATGCAGTTTGAACAACCAATGATTTTTTTGTTGAAACATAAGTATGAGTTTCTGAACTTTTCATTGATTCACCCCATCCACCATCATCTAATTGTCGAGAAATAAGGAAATCACAACCATTTTTAACGACATCATTATTTGAGTAGTTCAAGTTGATTTCATGTAATGCTTCTAATGCAAACATACCGGCATATGTAAAACAAATACCCCAGCATCCATACCATGAGCCGTCAACATTTTGTGATTTTATAATGTAATCAGTTGCTCTTTTTATAGATAATTTAATTTCATCTTTTTTATAATCTGAATATTTATTAAAATAAGCCAATCCTAAAACAGAGGAATCAGTACATTCAACATAAGGATATTCAACCATTATATTACCGAAAACTTCTGCAGGATTAATTAATTCAAGTAATGGTGTTGCCTTAATTTTTTCATAAGTTGAAAATGATCCAAATTCAAAACTTCCAACATTTTGTAAACTTAAAAGAACATCAATTGCATCATGCAATTTTGTTATGTCATACTGATGATGTAAATCAGTAAACGCTTCAGAGTTCATAACCATTATAATAGCTTTGATTGATTCAGCAGTACAGTCAGAAACTGTATATCCCTGTTCTTTAGTAGAGAATGGCCATGCACCCTTTCTTTTATCTCTAAAAGAACCAGATTCACATTCTGTATCAAATTGCGATCTAATTAAAAAGTTAAATGAGTTTGCAATTATATCATGATATTGAGGTAATTCAGCCAATCCAGCATTAAAAAAATATTGGATAAAGAAAGCGCAATCCCAAACCTGTGAACCATTTGTACCCATTACTGTCAATCCCATCGGACCAAGAAACATAGCTTCTCTTAATCTATCAAAACTTTTTCTATAATCATAACCATCACTACCTTGAACTGAATATAAAACAATAGTTTCAAAAGCTGCACTAACCGGCGCAATACCTAAATATTCAGTATTTTTCAATTCTTTTAAAATCAAATCATAAGCTTTGTTATTACAATAATCTAACAACCATTTTGGTCTTAGATATTTTTCATAGAAAACCATAATATTATTTAGTCCATTAAGTAATGAGGTATGCGGATAATATAAATCAACACCACATACTCTATTTCTATTATCACTCCATTTAATTTTTTGAAAATCAGTTGTAAAAATTTCACTTCTAATTTCTTCAAGCAATGGATCCAAATCACACTGAATTTTAGCTGTTGACAAATAACCTAATGGTATATATATGGCTCTAGTATGAACCCACCATTTCATTGGATGGATTGGGGCACAATATGGTAAAGCAAATAATTCAGTAGGTGCAGGATTTACACCTTCCCATTTATATAAATTCAAAACACTTAACCAAGCCTTACCCCAATGAGGATTTCCAATTGCACCTCCAAGTTTCAACAAGGTTTTTCTGGCTTTAACACACACATGATGATCAGCAGGTAAGCCTAATAACCGAAGAATAACATAATTAATCGAAGTACCGAAACAAGTAGATTTATCAACCTCATGTAATCCCCAACCACCATCGACGGGATGGGCGGTATTCATAATATATCTTATAATTTCTGTTTTTTCATGGTCTGGTATCTTAGTTTTTGTAAAATAACAGCAAGCAATATAACCTATTGTCATGAACATGGGACCTTTATATTGAACTGGCCAAGTACCTGAATTTTCATCTTGGATAGATTTAAAAAAATCTGCACCGTATTTTGTTGCTTCAAAAACCGTCTTTGGGGCTGATTCTTGAACTGGCGGCTTAAAATCTGGTTGATTCAATAAATACTTTGTCAAGTTATCTTGAATATCGCTTTCATCTGGGTTTGTCAAATATTCCCAATTTTGAGCACCTAGTTTTGATGTTCTAAGCCTCCAATTTGCAAAATTGGACTTAGGGAAACCTATTTCATCCGAATACATAGATAAAGATCAATTGATTCTAAAAATATAGGTATAAAAACGGAAACGGTTACGAAAAAAAGCAAATTTAAATGAATTATCTTGAAAAAAAATCATCTAAAAAATCATGTCACAAGCAAAATACAGCTTTTCGTTCCGCTCGCATGTAACGATAAGTTTGTATTGTGTCAATATACATACGCACGTACACACACACAGAGATACATATATACATATATATTATATAAACATTAACATTAACATAAAAATACACACCCACATATATATAAAATATTACAACTTAAAAGTTTTAGTCTTGCCCTGAATCCCATCAAAGATAAGACAGTTATCAACAGGTATATATTGACATGTAACTATTTTTATTATTTCCTGAGCTGTGATACCACCCAATATAGAAGAGATATTATGAATTTCTTGTCCGGAAGATCTACACATTTCTTCAAGTATCTGATCCAACATTTCTTCCTTAGGAAATCCAAAAGTTGTTAAAATTTGTGTTAGTTCGTTTTTATCTTGTAAATTTGGATATCTTTGCTTTTGAAGCAAGAAGCTTTCGACAATCATGAAAGCAAAATATGACAGTTCCATTTTTAAGTATATACGATATTTCTCGGGATTTGATCTATAAAGGGAGAGAAATTTCGAATTTGGAACACTTTGACTGCCTCTAATAACCTTTAGATATTTGCAATTTTTCACAAATGTCGTCAACAAAGAATCATGCAAAACTTCGTCTTTGCACCTATTTAATTTCTGTAAATTTTCAATTGTTTTCTCTTCTATAAATTGTCTATCACTTTGAAACTTGTCTGCATATATTTTTTTTAACTTGATGTACTCTTCAGTATTTGACTCCATATCGGGCAACAGTCCACTGACAGGCAAAGTACCGAACTTTTGGTAAAACTGTTTGAGAGCATTGCACATGACCCAAAAAATCGAACTAGCAGGAGTCAACATGTCTGTATGAGGATCGTCTAAAATCTGTTGTAAATTCGAAGACAGCTCATCTGAGTCTTTCATTATCAAGTAAGCTTTATTATGGGCCTCTTCCAAATTCAGTTCTCCATTTGGAAAAGGAGCATACATATCCTTGATGGACTTCCTTATATCAGACGGCGTTGCCTTGGTAGAATATGTGGAGACAAATTGCCGATTCAACTTGGCCAAGATGATGGAATATGGAATTTTGTAGTAATCCGGGTTCTCTTTAGAGATGACTGTGGCGTCAATATACCGTTTCAATTCGGGCCACGGAGAATCCAATCGTAGATCGTGCAAGCTGTTTTCATGGGTTTCAATAACCAGCTGTTCTCTCAATTGCACCTGCAGATACCCATAGAACCCCACGCACGAGAACCTCACCAATGGGATATCCATGTCCCAAAGAAGTACCGACAGCTGACAGTCTGCCCATTGCAACGACTGCCTTGTTGGACTATATAGAACGCAATTAAACTTACTCCAAAACCCCCTGTTTGCTATCAGATCGTCATCCAAGTCCATATTATCTATATAATCCACCCTAATATCCGGGTTCAACTGCCCCAACGACCCTGCCAACACGCCCGCTCGACTCAATCCTACATCACCATCACCCAAAAAAAAGTTCTGGCCTATATCTTCTTGCGTTACCACATTAGAGTCCAAAATCGTAATAGAATTAGCACCTGCCAAAACCATGTTTTTCAACACCTCAGTTGCCACAACGTTCCCGTTGATCATCAAAATACGGGCACCACCGAGCGCTGATTGGCCATTACTATTCCAAAGACGCAACTGTCTATCATACTTATACCCAAATGCAGTATTGTCCATCTAAAAGAGATCAATCTGCCACAAAAATGTACTTTAAAGAACAGAACCATATACCTTTTTCAGTATATCTATAACACTGTATTGTAAAAACTGCCAGGTGCAAAACAGCAAAATCTTATCTGCGTCACGTGCGCACCGCTTGGTGCCGAGCCGCCAAGCCAAGCCGCCAAGACAAGACGAGCCGCCAAACCACAAAACCGCCAAACCGTCAGCGTAGAAACCCGGGTGCGTTTGCTTGCTGCAATTGTGTCGTAGAAAACCGGAACGTTTGGAAATGCGTGACCCTGGTGCGTGGCACTACGTGGGCGCTGCGTGGGCGCTGCACTGGGCAGTTGCCGCAGCCGCCACTATCCTGTTCCCGCAAATACTGGGCCGCTGGCGCTTCGCTTGGCGGCATGCGCTGGCGGCTTATCTGTGCAGACGGACAGGTGCTCCCCACGCAGTCAGGCCAGACATGATCATACATCTGGCCCCATCTTATCTACATGTGTGGCTATGTCTTATCAGCAATTGCACTTCTGACAGATATATAAGTAGGAGGGTATTCCTAGAGAAGATGACACAGAGTGGGTGATTAGTTGTTAGAAACCATACAAAAGACTAGTGCTTTATACAATATACTTTATACTTTTTAGTACTATTCTACTATTCTGCTATTCTGCTATTCTGATATACGACTATACGACTATAATACTATAATATTATAATACTATAATACAATATTATACCAAACTCCGAATATACAAACTATGATGTCCAGACAATTCACAAGAAGCTTTTCAACCACATTGAGATCTCTCAGTACTGCAAACCACCTCTTAAAAGAAACCGTTCCTACACCAGCAGGCTCGTTCAAGACATTTGCCGAGTACCGTGAGTTCATCATCAAAAAGGACCCTGAGAGCTTGAAGGCCAGATTCAACATCATGATGTCGGACGGTCACCCAAAGAAATGCCCAGACTCAGAAGCAGAAAACCGCTTCTTTGGGGCTCAAACCAAGAAGGTCGCATACAACCACTGATCAAACCGTTGTTGCACTCCGGACAACACAAAGCTAGCTTTTTGAGAATATTGTGTTTCCATCTGGGTTTTTACTGCTTGTTTCTGTTTATTTCTTGACCTTTATTTATTTTCTCCCCTTTTCTTTTGGATCTTTATTTCCTTTTTTCTTTTCCTTTTTCCTTTTCCTTTTAACCTTTTAACCTTTTTGTTTTTATCTGAATCTTTTCTATATATACATATATAATACAATACGCACGGTCGCAACTGTCCCTTTGTTACGCCTCTTTCCATCAAATTCGGTTTTTTATTTCTATTAAGTTTTTTTGGCTTGCTATATATTATATACACGTAAATAAAACAACACACCGCCTGTTGCACACACCGCCGCTTTCCCGGTCTCGTCCTCTTACCAAACACCCTTTCTGACACCCGGCAATAATCCCTGTAAAGCTTGCATTCTGAACTGGTATCTGCATAGTCTGAAATCTCTGATAACACCCTTGCCTCTACCAGAATCCACACACCGGCCGCTCAACTGGTTTCCTCTGGTATAATTAGGTAACGCATTCAGCTGCAACTGTGCTTCCAATCTGGCTTTTTGCGGCAATGACGAGTTTCTAGCAATGAACTTGAGAGCTCTCGATGTCACTTCGTACTGTTCAAACATCTGTCTCTTGAAATGATCCCTCATCACTCTGGTGTTGACAAATGTCGACGGAAGAGATACTGCCTGTGGGTATCTCTTCATTGGTTTACTTCTGGTAGCCAAACTCTTGGTAATCTCTTTAACGGCAGACATCTTAGCAGCAATTATCCAGATCTATCCTCTATCCACAACTCTATCTGTTAGAATTCTCTCCTTTATAGTCCCATCTTCAAATCCCTCCAGAATTGCCCCAATTCATGTTGACAAAAAGAAAAATTTCCAGGCGAGCCGGTTACGCAGCCCAAGAATTTGAACCGCTTCCGCTTACGTCAGCCGCAGCTGACGTAAGCGGGGTTTCCGGAATCGACGCGTCGAGGCGCGTCGATGGATTTTTCAACCTTTTCTTTGCAGTCCCGCTCATTGGCCAATAATCTTGATCTTTTTTTGAATTTCATGAGCTTTTCGAGGAGGGTGAAAGAAAGACATTTGAAATAACAGACGATATTAAGAGTGGAAAGTGATTTCTGAACAAACTCGTTTACAAGCAAGCACACATCAACACTCAACAATGCTTTCTAAGAGACTCTTTTCAACATCTTCTAAGCAATTATCCAAGGCTACTGTCTCCAAATTGGGTAATGGTATTACCATCATTAGCAAGCCTTCAAGCACCAAACAATCTGTTGGTTTATATTTGAACTCGGGTTCCAGAGCAGAAAACGCATACAACTCAGGTATTTCATCACTTTTAGGTAATTTGGTTTCTGCATCCGGTGTGTCCAGAGAAGCTTTAAAGAATGAAGGTGTTAAATTCTACTCTTCTAACCAAAAGGAAGTTACTGGTTTAGTTTCTGCTGCTTACCCATCCGGTAACGCAGCAGGTGCTTTAGCTTCTTTGAAAAATACCGTTGCATCCTTCGAATCAATTGTTTCCGATTCCACTCTTTTGAAATCCCAAAAGGAAAAGTCTATTGCTGTCACTGAAGCATTCGAAAACTCTCCAAAGGATATGGTCATTGAACACATGATCGGTACTGCATTCCAAGGTACTTCTCTTGCATTACCAAAATTCGGTAAGTCTGAAACTTTAGAAATTTTAGAAACTGAAGATTTAAAGAAATACTTATCTCAAAATTTCGTCTCCTCTAACTTGGCAATTGTCTCTGTCGGTAACGAAATTGACCACGAAGCATTAGCTAAATTTGCTTCCGAATTAAACGTTCCAACTGGTGCAAAGAATGCATTCCCTGAAACTTCTTTCTTAGGTTCTGATATTAGATTAAGAGATGACAGCTTACCTCAAGCACATGCTGCAATTTCTGTTGCTACTCCAGGTATGTCCAATACTTCTGCTTACTACACTGGTTTAGTTGCAGCTCAAATCAATGGTGCATACGCTGGTGTTGCTTCTCCATTCTCTTCATTTGTTGGTTCATCTTTAGCTCAATTCTTAGAAGAAAACCACTTAGTTGATTCTTTCGACCATTTCCAATTAGCATTCTCAGATGTTGGTTTATGGGGTGGTTATTTCGCTTCTCACAACATCTCTTGTTATGATGAAACCATTCATTTTGCTTTAAAGAACTGGAACAGATTCTCTTCTGGTACCGTCAATGAAATCGAATTTGCAAAGGCAAAGGCTGAATTAAAATTAAAATTATTAAGTACTCCATCTTGTCCTGTTGCACAATCTGAAGCTTTAGCAACTGAAGCTTTCGCTTTAGGTCATGTTGCATCCGATGCTGAAATCTTAGCAAATGTTGATGCTGTCACTCCAAAATCTCTTACATCTTGGGCTCAAAAGTACCTATATGATCAAGATATTGCTGTTGCTGGTAATGGTCAAATTGAAGCATTATTTGATTATAACAGACTCAGAAATGACATGTCTATGATGAGATGGTAATCATGTTACTAGGAACTAATACGTTCACATCCGATCACATTCACATAAAAACCCCTTCCACATCCCCCATATATTATATTATAAATTTATATAACTAATTATCCTTTTATACTGTTATTTATATTTTACTCTTTAAAAATTCTATTTATTCTATGTTAAAAGGCAAAGACAGCAAAGAAGAAAAAGATATAATTAAGTAGAGATAACGAAAATGATGAATCAAAATGATCAAGCCATTTATTGTAAATATTGTGCAAATCCAAAAAATACAGCAAAATAAACATTGAAACTTTCCGAGTGTCAAATTTCATCATGAATTTTAAATACGAAAAACCAAGTTGTTTTTTCCTAAAAACATATAAGAACACAAGGATACAACATAATGCTTGCTAGAAACTTAACCAGGACCTCTCGTACATTTGCCAAATCAACTAATGTTGCACGTTTTTACTCTAGTAGTGGTGGCAGTAATGGAAAAACCAACCATTTCCTTCCATTGTCTATTCTTGGTATTTCAGCAATCGGTCTTACATTTTACAATATGAACAACAACTCTAAACCACCAACTGCATCAGTTGATCCAACTTCTGCTACAGTTCAAGGAACTTCTCTTTTTCCATCTCAAAAATACCCAGAATCAATTAATGTTGTATTTGTTTTAGGTGGTCCAGGATCAGGTAAAGGTACCCAATGTGCAAATTTAGTAGAAGATTATAAGTTTGTCCATTTAAGTGCAGGTGATTTACTACGTGCAGAAAAAAATACACCAGGAAGTGAATTTGGTGAACTAATTGATCATTATATCAAGGAAGGATTAATCGTTCCACAAGAAATTACAATCAATCTATTGAAAAATGCAATTGTAAATGCATATAATAATGGATCCAGAAATTTCCTTGTTGATGGTTTCCCACGTAAAATGGACCAAGCTTTAAGTTTTGAAAAAACCATTGCTGATGGTAAAGTTGTTCTTTATTTTGAATGCCCCGAAGAAGTTATGTTACAAAGACTGTTAAATAGAGGTAAAACATCAGGTAGATCTGATGATAATTTAGAAAGTATCAAAAAAAGATTTACTACATTCATTCAAACTAGTATGCCTGTTGTTGAATATTATGCAGATCATGATAAAGTTATTAAAATCAACTGTAATGAACCTGTTGATAAGGTCTACGCTCATGTGGTTCAACAATTCAAAGAAAAGAAAATCATTTAGTTTTTTATTTTTAAAATACATATATAAATAAATATATCAAATAATTATTCAATAAAAAGATCACATTTCATGTTTAATGATTGTAAATCTTTCATCATTTATTCCGTCAAAATATTTAACGATAAAATCCAAATCAGGAATACTTTTCATACAATTGATAGTGCCAATTGAAACAAGTAATCTATAAGCAGCTTCATTATTATTAATCATATTTGGAATAGTAACTAGATTCTTTATAATTGGAACAATTTTTTCTTGAAATTTTAAAAGCTGGAATTTATTAATCAAGACAGAATAATTCAAAACCAATGTAGCTATTGTAATAGGTAAAAATACAGCATCTTTATTCAAATTTTCAAATAAATATGGGGTAAAAATAATATCAAAAATATCTTCATCAAGCATCATTTGCTCACCCCAAGTCTTTGCACTGAAAGTATTGTCTAAAATTCTAATAGTCATCATCTGAACTTTTGGATTTAATGATTGATTATCTAAACCTGTTTTAATAATTGGGAATAATTCTTCACTTGGTTGAAGTTTTGTGATAATTGCTCTTAGAATATCAAAACCAAGCAATTTGCTGTCATCAATCCAAGATTTAATAATTTTTAATGCAATATGATGAATTTCATTATAATTTTCACAGTTTATCAACATTTCTAAATTATCATCAATTTGGTTTTCTAAAGATTGTTTTGCATTTAATTTTTGAAAAGCAGCTACCAGCTTGGCAACATCAATTTTATCAAAAGTAAGGTACTTACGTTGAGGTAAAATACCACTTTTAACAACAGGCGTGTCCATTGACACACCGTCAGCATTTTTCAATATAAAATCAACTATTTGTTGTAAATAGGAATATGGTAAATCATAAGTTGCCAAGAATTTTTCTGCAACATCGTATGGATTATCAGTAATATTAACAGGTAATTTTAATGGCGGTTTACCATCCTCAATATCAATGTTGAAAACATAATCATAAAATTGACCATTATAAAATTGTTTCTGTTTACCAGTAGATGATGAACCTTCAACCATTTGACCAATTTTATTCCAAGTAGAATTATTCCATTGATAAATATCAATTGTGTTATTTAAACTTTTAACCAATTTAGTTTCACCCTGTATTTGTGGTTGATCTGTATTTAATGATTCAATTCCTGGGATTGTTTCTTTATTAATATTTAAAAATGAAGTCTCACTTACAGAAGATTCTTCTAATTCTTTCAAAAACTTGGTCTGTTCTAATTCCGATGCAATTCTCATTTTATCCTTGGAGAAAACTCTTATAATTGAATCCGATGACGCGGCGACTATATCATCATTTGGTAGCACAATGACTTTCCAAACAGAAATACAAGGTAGAGTAATTATTTGGATACATTTATTATCTCTCCATATTCTAATCGATCTATCTTCACCACAACTGACGATATCTCCATTAGACAACAAAGCCAAAGAATAAATATAGCTTTGATGCCCCACTAAAACTGCCTTTGTTTCGAATGTAACACCGTCCCAAACTTTTATTGTCGAGTCATTCGAACATGAAATGAAATCTCCACTTGGTAATACAACCAAATCTCTGACAACATCATCATGCGCAATAAAACATTTGACTTGTTTATTACAGTTCCATCTCCTGATGGTTCTATCTGCACCACATGTCAAAAATTCGGTTTTAGACCCGTTAATAAATCTAGCAGCCCAAACCGCATTTTCATGGCCTTTCAAATCGTATAAAACTTCACCATTGTGTTTGTTCCAAACCTTTGCGGTGCAATCCCATGATCCACTCAAAATCAACTCTTCTTTAGTATCTAGACTACAAATATTCGCTTCATGTCCAACCAAACAATACTTATTGTTCCCATTTTCATTATCTGTAAACACCGAATTTGCATCTGTAAGATTGATGATATTTTCATTACCCCCGCTGACAATCAATTTTTCTCCACAAAAATCATAAACACTCAATGCATTGATAAATCCTTCTGATTTCAAGTTGATCACCGACGAATCAAATCCTTTATCATTTCTATTCCATAATCTCACCGTCGAATCCCTTGACCCTGAAACAATCGTATTATTGCCCAATGCGGCCAACGCCTTGACATCATCATCATGTCCCTTTAATATTGCCGATATTTGATACATCCCCTTGTAACTGCTTGTTATCGGTCCTGTTCTTTTCCTGCTTTGCCACTCACATCTTCAAAACCCATATGCTTTTTTTAAAACTGCTTGATTGAAATTCATGTCGCAACATGAAAAGTTTGGGCCTTTCGCGTTGCACCGCAAAAGGATTGAATCTTTTCATGGAGAAAGGAGAGGTGTTTGTTCTGGACAAGATCAGACAGATCCTGTAGATCTTGTAGAGTAGACAGCAAAAGCAAAGATTCAATACAACTATGCTGTACATGTCTAGGGGAATTATGAGATGGACGTTTGTTTCCATCGTGTTTTTGGGTCTAATATACGTGTTTTCTACATCCAATAAATCGATTGCATCCTTTGATGCAAATGAATTATTTTCAAGTAGTACAGACGGACTTTCAGGTATTCAGTACAACGAGAAACTTATGGATGAATCATCAAATGAAGGTGAAGGTGAAGTTGCAGTTGAAGGAAAAGCAGGAAAGTCGAAAATGACATGGCCAGAACTTCAAGCAGCTTTGACATTTGACAAATCTCTATTAGCCAGTGTTGAAGAAAATATCGTTGAACAAAACATGGATTTTTTCAGAGAAGTTTACTCTAAGAGAATCACGGAACCTAAATTTTCCAAACTGACTTATAACGAGGCAGTTGATAAATCAGGCCACACTAAAGTTTTATCTAAGGATGAATACCAAAGAGCCAATGCAACGCTATTAACTTTAGTCAGAAACCAAGAATTAGAAGATATCGTGTACACATTAAGACAGCTGGAATCTAATTGGAACCATAAATTTCATTATCCATATACTTTTATTAATGATAAACCATTCACTGACGAGTTCAAAGCTACTATTAAAAGACATACTACAAGTGACTGTTATTTTGAAGTGATTCCAGATGATATGTGGAACAAACCATCGAATATCGACGAATCAATCGAGAAGGAAAAAATTCAAAAATTGAAAGAGAAAGGTGTCCAATATATTGACAAAGTGTCATATCACAATATGTGTAGATTTAATTCTGGTCATTTCTACAATATGGAAAGATTACAACAGTTTAAATATTATTGGAGATTTGAACCGGCAACTGACTATTATTGTTCAATTGATTATGATTTGTTTAAATTCATGGAAGACAACAATAAAACATACGGTTTCACTATTTCTCTTTATGATAATCCTTTAACCGTTGAAACTTTATGGCCTGTTACATTGGAATTCCTAGAAAAACATCCTGAATATGCTCATCCTAATGGTGCATTCCGTTGGTTAACCGAAAATGTTCAACATCCGGATTATACTAAAATGACTGGTGGTTATTCAACTTGTCATTTCTGGTCGAATTTTGAAATTGGTGATATGGATTTCTATAGAGGTGAAGCATATTCCAAATGGATGGATGCATTAGAAGAAGCAGGTGGTTTTTACTACGAAAGATGGGGTGATGCTCCTGTTCATTCGGTTGGTTTAGGTTTATTTGAAGATAGATCCAAAATCCATTGGTTTAGAGATATTGGTTATCATCATTCTCCTTATAAAAATATTCCAAATTCCGATAGATGTAATGCTCCTGAAGATTCAGGATACTTTGCTCCTGAAGATGTGCACGATCAAAATTGTTTGAGTAACTGGATTAGATTAGAAATGACAAATAAAGAACTTCAATCCTATTGATCTTGTCATAAATATTCGTGCGTATACTTTTATATCGTATTTTAACTTTTAAAAGTTTTCAAAATATTATTTGTAAATCCAACCAAAAAAAATTAAGAGCTAAAGCATAAAACTTTCTTTACAAAAGAATCATTGATGCATTCTATGTGTATACCAATACCCTTGTTATCATCTTTTATAAAAAATCATTGTAGATATGAAAATTTAATTGCAGGCGTTTAATTTTCAAGTCCGATTCTTACAATCGAAAGGTTTGAAGTTTGGACACTATTAAAGCCGGGCATACCAAAAAGATCTCAAATATTGTATATCACAATTTAGAGGCGAAGTCAGTTGATTTCAAAGTAATCATGAATTTCGCCTTAATTACATCGCTTAGTCTTTTGTGGTTTCAGGTGTTTCAACTACAAAAAGTCCTAGCATACTCTTTAATGCTAGCCAAAAAAGGAGAATATTTTGGATTCACTAGATTCTCCCAAACTCCATGACATAGTTTTTTTTGCGTTTAGTAGAATTCTGCAATTGGATATTTGCCCGGTCAAACTGAATCATAATATATCATACACAGACTGACTGCTCTGATACATGAACAAGCCTCATTTCCTATTTATTTCCTAAAATGGAAACCAAAGGCAGAATATGAAAATAGCAATACTAATTTTGTACTTGTTCGACCGGACAAGCAAAAGTTTACTAGATCTGACAATTATTTGAATAAATTTTTGAAATTGGTAACAATATGTTCCTTTGGACTCCAAAAAAGGTATCTTTATTTTGGTAGTTTGATTTTAGGCTTCTTTTATTCTTTTTTTTTTATTTTTTTTTTGGGTGAAGATTGTCACAATACTTACCATAGCATGGAAATCTGCAGTAATTTCACACTAGTTTTTGATTTTAATTCACTTGAAACAACAGTTTTGTTCTTTTTTTTCGAAACAGTTTTTTATAAAATGAAATAATGAGTGCTATAAATACAACTAATTCTTTCACCTTCAGGATTTAAGTTTTAACAACAAAATATTATATTTTGGCTTGTTTTATTTCCTAATAATCACAAAGCTCAAAAAGTTTGAAGCCCCCCCAAAAATGCTATTTTCAAAGGTTTCAAAATTAACCTTATTTTTGACAAGTGCTTTAGCTGCTTTTCATTCTCCCGAAATCACCAAATCTGCTAATAATTATGTTGCTTTAGAAAGACGTGACGACCCACCATCAAATATCAGAATTAGAGTTGTTGATGATAAGGTCCAAATTGATATACCAAGCAGTGACTCTCCATTTCAATATGTTAGAATCATTCAATCTGAGCGTACGACCTCATTTGCTTGGGCCGCCGATGGTAGTAAATGGTATCAGTGTACTTCTGATGACGAATGCACTAGATACGGGTCTAATGATGCTACTTATGAACTTGACACTCAATTCCAAGTCACTGGTAAACTCACGGCTAACCCATCTTCTGGCAATTTTGCAAGATTTGAAACTCCAGAACTCTCTTATCCTGCATATGGTATTTTCCAAATGGTTTTTTATGTTGTAATCAAAAAGGAAGATAATTCGTTAATCACTGAACCATTGAGTGCTACAATTTACAAACTTGATCCGGTTTCGTCTTCTGATTACACTTCAGTTGAAACTACTATTTGTCAATACGGAGATTGTGAAACTACCAGCATCCCACAGTTAAAGACTACGATTACTAGCACGATTAATGGTGCTCCGACTACAATTGATACTTACCAAACCATTTCATATGAACAAATAACTGTTCAATCTTTTCAGACTACATCTTATTTTGTTACTGATGGAGTTGTTACTTATGTTGTTACATATTGCCCATTAACTGCTACCGATACTACGACCTCTACACCAACATTTACCACACCAATAGCAGATTGTTCCGGGAACTTCATTCCAGCAACTTGCTCTATTGGCTCTACTATACTAGCCGTTGGTGCTTATATTGCAAGTGTCGATACCACCACTTGTTCTATTGCAGCTAGTATCATGACTGGTGTCACTGGCTCTTTTGATACATCTCTCTCTACTACTACCTGGAGTAACTTTGAATCTTCATCGATAATCACAGTTACCAATGTTAACTTTCCAGATTTTGTTTGTCCAACTACATCAGCAACACCAAGTCTATCAACACCAAGTTCATTAACACCAAGTTCAGAAACACCAAGTCCATCAACACCAAGTTCATCAACACCAAGTTCGTTAACACCAAGTTCATTAACACCAAGTCCATCAACACCAATTCCATCAACACCAAGTCCATCAACACCAAGCTCATCAACACCAAGCTCTTCTTTATCAAACTCTACATCGTTAAGTTCTCCAACCACCTCATACACTTTAGTTACTTCATCCACTTCCTCTATTTTTATTACTACAACTCCCACAATTTTGTCCAGCTCATATACTCCAATTACTAATATTATAACCACTTTTGTTGATAATTGTTTGCCTGAAACTAAAATTGCTACGTGTACCACTGGAACTACAATTATTTTGGTTGATAATTATTGGGTTAAATTTACAACAACTTCTTGTGGTGTTCCAGATGGTATGTCAGGTTCTTTCCTTAATAGTGATTATATTACTACTTACACAAATGGTAACATTACCACAGTTATTACTTTATCTAATGGTATTGTGCCTTATTTTGTTTGTCCAACAACATTTTCTTCTGCTGTTTCATCTGAATCTTCCATATTTCCTCAACACACGATTGTAGAGGTTCAACCACTGCTGTCAACATCATCATCATCATCACCATCTCAATCGTCAGAAAGAGTATCATCAACAACAACACCATTAACAACGGCATCATCATCAATAATATCATCAAATGTATTGCTACCATCATCATCCTTTTTACAAGAATCTTATTCATCTACTTTGGACAGTACCTCATTTACCAGATTATATTCCTCATCACCATCATCTTCCCCAGCACTATCACTATCACCATCACCATCACTATCTACTCATTCCATGAAATCCAAAACTACAAAAACTGTAACTTGCTTAGAAAAATCATGTTTTACTACTGTAGAATCTACTTTAACGACAAGCATAACTATTGAATCCACCTTTGAAACTGCTGATACACTCCCACCTATTATTTCAACATCTCCTTCTAGTAGTCCATCTCCTTCCTTCGAATCTGCAACCATATTGTCATCGTCTGAAACCGTTGTTACTACAAACGAGAAACCACCATTTTCAACATATTCAACATCAACCATGTCAACCGAAACAAGTGAGGAAAGTATTATTTCGCCACTAGAAAGTACATATACGTCTTCTTCAACCACACTTCCAGTTTCAGAGTCTACCGAGTTTACTTACAACGGTAATGGGAATGTCAAAAAGCTAAGTACTTTAGCAACAATTGCTTCTTTCCTACTTCTAATACTATAATGAAGTTATCAAATTTGTTTAAAAGTTATTACCATACTCTGTAAGTATATTTTGTTTTACATTTGCTTTCTATCTTGATTTATTTGTTACCAAAATTTTGATACTTTTTTTTTTGACCTTTTCATTATTGTTCTTCGTATAAAATTTATGTATAAAACAAACTACACTACTATAAATACCTATAATGACACTGCAACCAATTATTTGATTTCATCACCCACAAAGTTGACTATCGTCGTTAGCATATCTCATTTTTTTATAATATGATACATGGTTTACCATGACTATCCATATATACGTATATATTATAACTTACATATAAAATGTACCATACATTTTATTTTATCCATGCTTTTAGTCCATCACCTGTTTACCTTAAATATCACAATGCCTGTTTATATTTCAATTGTCCCACGTCTATAGAAATTACCCAGATCTATATTTAATCAAAGTTTTTGTGCAAAAACACAAAACATAAAATTACGTTTCTTTTTTTGTTATTCTGGTTCCTGCCACAATATTTTGTTATTATTAACCATGGCTATTATACTGCTTGTCGTTTTTACACCAATATGTGAAACGAACAGTGGCTGGCTATTTAAAGCTATTTCAGCGTAATTACAATTCTTTTTTTAAAATCTCCTACAGTTTGCCCCCACATAATCTTGACTACATAAAATATCCATCTAACTACCAATGAATAGATGGATACGGCACCCAGTGTGTGAATCGAGCACTGTTATACGGTGTTTTATGAAATACTCAACATTTTACCGACCAACTCACCAGTTTGCAGAAATTTATCTATTTCCCAAAAAGGAATGTGTTTGCAGAGTTTTTTTGACACGCTTTGTTTATATTTATGGACCAAGCGTCTTGCGGTAGTTATGAAGTATCAACCCCGTATTTTACGTCTATTGAGGACATTACAGCACATTATATACCCAAGTGTACCCGCCAAACAGCAAAATAATGGATTCCCGAATACCCATGCAACTACAACATCATCAATCTACACTAGATTTGATAGACAGCGGGACACTGACATCATTTCCACCACTCAAAACCGAAATTTCAAATGATTTAGATAGTTCCGATTACGAATATCAAACAAGTGTCAATAGGGGGGATCTTGAAGAAGAAAATAGTAGTGCATATGGGCTTTTGATAAGTACTATTGTTGATGACCCGAGTATATATAAAGCTACAAAACGGGGAGACGAATTTAATGATTTAATTAAGAAGCTGAGGAATATAGAAGGGCATGATTTGAAATTAAGACAGTCAATAGCCGACTTTAGAAGAATAGATATAGATACTGTAAGGAAAAGTGAATGGTGGATGATATGGAAACGATTTTTATAAGAAATAGGTAAGTGTATAGTAATGGAATGTTTGAATTAAAATTTGTAAATTTTATGGTTTTTAAAAACAGGATATAAAATAGATCGATCAGCTTGGTTTGAAGCAGGAAAACATCAATTGAATGTTAGTATATCCCGCATTTAACATTATGTACTAAAAGTATTGACTGATATTATATTAAAATTATAAAATTATATAAAAGAAAAGTAATCATAAGGTAGTGAAAAAACTACCAATTAGTTGGGTAATCTAAGCAACTGTAGATTTACAAGTGAAAGAGGTTGTAGAACCATCAGCAAAAGCTTCTTTCAAGGACATTGCAGAAGCGTAAATACCTAAAGCTGCAGTAGCTGTAGAAGCTAAGAAACAAATGAAATGGAAAGTGTTTGCAAACCATTTTTGCTTGTAACCTCTAATCCATCTTGAAGCATTTCTCCAAGAGTCAACTCTGTGAGTAATTTTGTTAACAGGATCATATTCACCATCACCGACTAAAGCACCTAATTGAAGATCAAATCCAAATTGTAAAATGAATGGGAAAGTATAAGAGAATTGTAAAATACAAACAGCACCAATTAAAGAGACAAGGGAAGAGAAGTTTGGAATTGCAGCTGCAAAAACGAAAGCAATAGCCCAGTAAACACAAACAAAAATGGTCCAGATGAATCTACCATATTTAGATTCAAGAGATGGCCAGTGGCAGAATCTTAAGAAAACAGAATTGTATAAAGTCTTAATACCAACATTACCGTAAAGACCAGCAGCAATAAGAGCAGAGACTAAATTGATAACGTTAGTAGCAGTTTGCCAACCATAGTTGGAGATACCTTGATTAGCTGGGTTAATAACGAATTGACCTTGATATTTGTAAACAACCATAGCAAAAATTAAGTAAACGGTGAAAATGAACATTTGAGCACAAGCCATTCCCTTCCAGAAATCCCATGGTCTTTTCATTTCAGCCATGAATTCAACGAAAACTAAAGCACCACCATAAGAGTAGACAATGTTCATACATGCATTTAATTGGTTTTGGAATTGAGTGGAACCTGCACCGGAGATGACAACACTAGTGACAACTGGACCAGCTGAAACACCGTTAGTGAGCAAAGCAGCAGTATAGTTTGGTTCCCATTTAGCAACACAAGCCATGGTTGCAATAATAACAAAAACATTCATCCAGATTGCAGCATTTGCAAGGAAACCAAATTTAGCTAAAGATTTAATTTGACCAACAATTGCACCAGCAATTGACCAAACAAAAATTAAAACAGTGTAACAACCCTTACCCTTAGCAATTTGAGATAAACCTTGACCGTTACCTAAAATAATAACCGCAACATTACAGAATAATTGTAAAGCTTGGAAGAAATCAGCAGCATATCTAGTATTTCTACCGTAAATTCTACCAACGACATCACCATAGTTCTTTAATGGATATTTAATAGAATCTAACAATAAGAATTGTTTCCAAAGTAAAGCACCACAGTAAGCAGCAGCAATACCGAATAAAAAGTATAATAAAGCACCTGGAACATAACCTAATTCTGCAATTGCATAAGGTGCAGAGGTTGGACCTAAAATATCAGTGGTAATAAGGTAGAAAACAGAACCCCAAGATGCAACTCTAATCATTCTGTTTGCATTTTCTCTTGAAGTGTAGATAGGTTCAGAAATTAAATCAAAAGATTCGGTCTTTTCCTTGTCGGAGACTTCGTCAGAGTTTGCAGAAGCAATCTTTTCTTGATTAGTGTTACCGTGAACATTTCTAGCTTCTTTGTTTAATAATTTAGTTCTGACAATTTCCCATAATGGAACAGTTGCAGCTGCAACACCATAATCTGCGCTCTTTTCGATTTCTCTTTGAAGCTTTGCTTCATAAAGGAATTCTTCTAAAGGAACGTCATTGAATTCATCGCCTTCTTCAAGATCTGCTGGAAAGTTGTTTAAAGCATTTGCGTTATTTGAAATAACATTTGACAAAATGAGGGAAGCACTTGAAACTGGCTTAATTTCTTCAGCTTGCATTTTTGTAAACTGATGTGATTAATTAAAATAAAATAAAAAAAAGTTAAAAAAGACCAAAAGAATAATACCCAAACACAAAGTGGAAATATTTGGATTTAAATACAGGAGATACCGAGTTGGATGCTTTTAAATCTAAAAATTAAAACCTAACGGTAAAAAACTGATAAGAAGAAAACTTTTTTGACAAAAGAAATTGTTATTTGAATTTTCAATGACAGAATCTGTTAATTTTTCTTTGAGCCTCTTGTGCAGATGGCCTCACAATTAAAAATAATTTCTTTTTTCGAGCCGTATGAGTTTACGGCTGCCGAGCCCAAATTTTTTTGTTTTTTTGTTTGTTTAGCCTGGTTTGGCAGTTGTTTTAGCAGTAGTTGGTCTCACTAGGTGTGGCATGACATGGTTACAGTGTTGTTACTTGCTGTGGCACTTCCTACTGATATTATACTGTGCAGACTGTTGAATCTGGGAACATAAACACCCAAACCCAAACCCAAACCCAAACATATACATACATCAACTTCCTCCGAGTAATGCACACATTACCGATGCAGTTAGTGTCATTACTTTTTTCGTCTCGTTTCTTTTTCTGCACACCCCCTGCCAACTAATGCCGAGCGCTAGAAGACACTAGTGCGCATCAAAAAGAAACGACAGTGCCAAGTGGGCCTTGCGGCGGCTCAGCCGCCGCAATGGCGATCTGGTCGGTGCTCCGTTTTCGGAACCGGGATTTTTGTTCGGGCAAATCTGTGCTAAACCGGTTTGTGCAAAATCCGACTTCGGAACCTTGTAGCGAAATCCGTCTCCTGCTGCAAAGTTGACAATACGCCTCTTATTAAGACGGCAATGCCTTCTTTATATGTAGAGACCCTTGTGGATGATGATTCCCTCCAATAGACAATGAGTCATGGAGATGATTGTAGGTTAGAAGATTTTGCCAATAGATTTGTCTTGCTTGGGCTTATCAGTAAACGGCTTACGGATTTATTTTTTTTCAACGGTCGTTTCTCTACGGCTATACAGTAAATAATCTGCCCATCTGGTAATATTTGGGGTTTTTGACACAGAAAGTGACAAGTATTATGTGAGGCGCCAACGGGATATCAATTATAATAAAACGAATAAACGCAAAACACAGTCTACGGCGCTTTGAAATATAGATGTCGACTATTGTTTGCAATTACAATGATTCAAAAGTACAATAATTCAAAAATGTTGATTCAAAAATGTGGATTGAAAATCATCGACTCGGATTGTTGATTCGGATCCCTGATAAATAATTAAAAATTTGGTAATTTTAATAAACTATGGCGCTTGGAATACAAGTTCCTTTTCTAATACACCACCGCTGATACGACCCTGATAACGACTTTGCTTTTTATTGAATCCGCCACGTAATTCTCCTTTAACACTGGATTCAAGCATTCCAACATATTGTAAAACATCTTGTTCGGATTTTCCACACACTAGGACGGCACCATCACCGGAAACTAAGGCAACATTCTTATCTGATAACGACTCCTTGATTTCATTATAGACAAGGTTAAGAAATTCTAAATCAGCATCTTCCCGAAAGAAAACATGTGGTTTTTTGTTGCTCTCTGGATTTGCCAATTCATTTCTTAGTTTTTCACCACATGAAACACCTACTTCTTTACTGAGTTTTTTCAATTTCTGCTGAGTTTTCTTGTTTTGTAGTACCAATTCTTCAGCCTTTAAATCTAATTTATCCATCTGACTATTTAATAATGTACAGAGTTTTTTATTCATGTTGTAAACTTCACTCAAATATTTGGAAACTCGATCTCCAGTTATAAAATTGATTTTCCACTTTCCACCTTTGCTTTTGACCTGGCCAAGTATTGATAATGCTTTGATCTGTCCAACGCTGGACAAATGTGTACCACAACATGGATTAGAATCCAATTCACCAATCTTAACCACTCTCATAATACCCTTCTCGGAATCAGTTCCTTCTTGGTCTGGAGTTTCGATTTCAATCTTGGTGTTTTTGAAAATTTCATCGTTCACTTCAACACTTATTTTTTCAACTTCTTCGTCACTCAACTTTCTTTCAATTTCAATATAATTGATCGTATCACCCATGTTCCATGATAACGTAGGTAGTTGGTATTTATCAAGAACCGCAGAAAATAAATGTTGTCCAGTATGCTGTTGCATATGGTCTAATCTTCTCCTCCAATCAATAGAAACATCAACTTCTGTTCCAATTTCTATTGGTTTATCAACTAGATGAACCGCTTTTAAATTCTTTCTTTGAACATCTAAAACCTCAAATATTCCTTCTTTACTTTTAATTAACCCCAAATCACATGGTTGTCCTCCACCTTCAGGAAATAAAACCGTATCTTGTAATTCCAGTTCAAACTTCTCGTTTTTCACTGCAACACAACTCAAAACATTGGTAGTCAATGTCTTTAAATATGAATCCTTCTGACACGCTAATGCACCAACAACTGTCCCTTTTAACATGCTTGATATATGAAGATCCATCTTTGATTCACTTACCTTTAACTGAAACATTTTCCGCATTTTCTCATTTTGCTATTTTTTTCTCACGAAAAAAAATCAAGTTATTTTCTGTTAACATGAATCTCTAATTTTTTTTGAGAGGCAATTACAAGGAATCTGAAACTAGAATTTTAGAACAAGAAAGTAAAGACCAATTGCAATGCCTAGGTACATATCAACACAACAGCAAAATGTACCACAAAAGGAACAACCGTACTACGTGCCTCCGAAATCCAATCAACAAGGTGGATTGTTTTCGAAAATAAAAGGTTTTTTTAATCAACAAAAACAACAAGAACAAGAAGAAAAGCCAAATGGCAAGCCGAATTTTAACCAATCATATGTTTCCTGCAAAAAAAATCTTTTTGATAATATCAACGTGTCTGCAATTGATTTGTCTGTTCATTCAAATATGTCTTTCAGCTCTAAAAACCCAAATGATACACTTTCTGAATTTTTCAATAAAAAGGGTGACGAACCTCTAAATGATATTGAAATTGAAGGTGTTATGTCACTTATTAGGAAAGCACAATCTGGATCTGCTATGCCAAGTCGAAATACCAGTTTGATAGCTGGTCGTTCGATGGTCAGACCAAATAATAGTCTATTATTAAATTCTCATATGGACTCATTAACCTCTTTTGATGCTAATAATTCAACCATTTTAAGAAAGCCATCTTCCAGTTTAAAAAAACCAGTAACTATTCAAACCCCCACTTTTAAATCACGTGTTGCGTCTACACGTGCAGATACAAGTCTCAGAAATACTAGTTTTAATTCTAGTGGTATTAGGAAGAGACGGATTGTTAGTTATAACAATTTGAAATCACCTTATCCTTTAAAAAATAGCGGTTTGAAATCATTTTTAGAAGGAAAAAAAGAAGAAAAAAAGTCCGAAATAGTATATAATGGAGGTGTTATAGATTTAACTGATTTAGATGATGGTATTGTCGATTCAAATTGTTTGAATGGTGAAACTGAAAAAGGAATCAGTAAAACTGCGAGTGCTGTTTTAAGTGTTTTACATGAACTTGATGAAAAAAAAAAGGACAAAGAAAAAGTTAAAGTTAAAAGCGATATAAATAACGATAAAATCGTTAAAATTGATAACAATATCATTACTTCCAAAAATGAACCTACCACTATTGCATATAATTCAACGACCGAACAGAAGGACAAAAGTAAAAAAGAAAATAAACCAATTGTTCAATTCAACAATCAAAAGAAAGACAAACCAGCACCTGCATTTCCAGCACAAAATACACAATCATTGTTTTCTTTTGGTAACGGGTTGAAGGAAGGTACAGCTGGTGGAGAAAAGAAAAAAATCGAAGTTAAGCTTTCAAATGATGAAAAACCAACACACTCATTTTTAACTACTGAAAAATCAACAACCCCTAACTTTTCATTCCCTGCATCCACACAAGTAGAACAACCAATAGAGAATAATAAGGAAAAGAAAGAAAATAACGAGCTTCCATTTACATTTACAAGAAAAGAACAGATTGAAATAATTGATAGTGACGACGAGAAAGAAGAACAAAAAGAAGAACAAAAAGAAGAACAAAACGATTCGAATGTTGAAATCATTGATTCATTCACATTTCCTGAAGTATCAACTGTTTCTGAGATAGCTGATTCAACTAAACCTATCTCAATCTTCGCCACCAAGACCGTGATAACAACTGATGATAAATCATCGTTGAAATTTATATTTCCAGATGTTGAACCTGTATCAACCGAGCTTCTTGATAGAATTTCTGATGTTCAAGATGAATACACCGATGTCTTTATTTTTTAGTAATGTATAACTATATAATAGATATCTTAATTTAAGACAAAAATAACTAAGTATTTGAAAACTGGAAACGTACAGAAGTTCCGAGTCTCAAAATTCGCATATAAACTACGTCCAAAACTATTAATGAATTTGGCATGAAACGTCCCAAAGTCACTTACTTGCTAATGAATTAATAGGAAGTATGGAATTTAAAAATATAAAAGGCTTTGTTCCTCAATATCTGGATCTTGAGGATCAGTATTATCCAGGTAAGAAGAATAAAAATAAAGTAAGACGCAAAACAAAAAGTGTGATTCTTGGAGCAGGTGAAGGTATTTCATCACAACAAACCTTAAAAATGAATGGAATTCACCATAAACCACCTCATCAAAAGTCAACACCTGCAGAAAAGAGAATTTTAGAAAAGAAAGAGGAGGAAACTATGTTGTTTGATGATGAAGATGAAGATGATTTGAATTTACCACCACCAAAATTTAAGAATCCACTGATTAAACCGATTGATAAAAAGATTCAGTTTTTCCAAAAAAAAAAGTTTGATTCGGCAGATGTTGAATCAGTTGGTATAGCAAAGAAAAACAAAAAGATTCCACATGTTGAAGAAGTATCTCCTGCTTATAATGATAACTCTGAACAAAGTAATATCCCGTTCAATGTACACACAGCCGAAGATAGAATAGAAAATACAAATGAATCGTCATTTCCACCAATGTCATCATTATCTTTTATGCCATTGTCTTCTCAATCTAACAATGAAATAGATACACTTTTGCTGCTTTTGCGAAAGAAGCTGGAAAAGAAGCTAGAAAAGAAGCTGGGCTCTAAATTGGGTAAAAATAAAGCTAAAAAAGTAGCTAATAGTGTGAATTTGACAACATTGCTTCAATTAACAATCCTGTCAGAGTCAGAAAGTGAAGAGAGTGATACTGATTCGGAGTACGAAAGATATTTGAAATATAAGAAGAAGAAAGCAGCAACAAAAAAGCGTAAGAAGAAATACAGATATATATCATCAGATAGTGACTCGGAAAAGGATTCTGAAAGTGATTCTGCGAGTGATTCTGCGAGTGATTCTGAAAGTGATCCTGAAAGTGAGACTGAAAGTGATATCAATTCAGAATATGAAAGAAGACAAAGAAGAAAGAAAAAGGTAAAAGGAAAGGATAAAAAGAGTAGGAAGCCTAAATATTTTACATCTGACTCCGAATCTCATTCTGAAGCAACAAAAGCTATTAACGTGAAGGGTGAAAAGTCTAAAAAAAATAATAACTATGGATTCACAATTGAAGATACTGAAAGGAAATATGAAAAACAGAAAAGTAAAAAAAAACTCACAGAAAAAATGAATGGCTTGAAATTTACTGATGATAAAAGTGTTGGATCTACAAAACAACAACGATTATTACTTGATAGTAAATTTAAAACTAATTCTTTTGATTCTGTCAGTGAAGACTTCAGTGAAATTGAAAATATGAAAAAGAACAAAGTCAACAGCAAGCTTAAGTCTAAATCTGAATCGAAATATACTACAAATTTAACAAACTCATCATTTGGAGACTTTAGTCATGACGGAAAAAATACAAAACTTAAATATAAGCCAAAGCCTCTGGTGTCAAATAGTGATTCTGATAGCAACAGCTCCGACTTTTATTCAAAAAAAGGAGAAAGGGATAGAAAGAGGTAGAAATTAAAATGGTTCATATTTTTGAAAGAACTACTAAATCTTTCTGATTTTGCTTGTTAAATTTCGGCTTTTAAGGATTTGGAAAATAACCCCGAAAAACCTATATTTTTTTATTAGCTGAATTATAGATAAAACACAAACAAAAGTAATCAAAAACCTATTTTCAACATGACTAAACAAGAAGTCTCAATTCTTGTTTATTATTCTATATTATAAACTGCATTCAATGCTATAAAATAGTCCATTTGAAGCCTTGGTAACATCCAATGTGTACTAAAGGGGTATATCTGCATAAAAAGAAACTGTTACAGTTTGCAAAAGTACTTTGTAAGTTTAATTTTTAATTTGTACAAATCAATGTTTGCTTTTCGTGTTTTTTCTAGTTTTTCTGTTGATATTATTATGATTCAACAATTTATAAATAAAATAAAATAAAATAAAAAGTATAAAAAGGTAATACAGGTAATCCAAATATAGCAGTAAATGATAAATAATGAAATATAGGGAAAGATAATTTGAGAGGAATATATTAGTAAAGGTTTTTTTTATTTAATATTATTTAGTTATTAGTCAGTATAAAGGACAGACAACCCTTCTTGGACTGTAGTTGCGGCCAATGTGCCATCTTGGCTGAACATTTCACCAAACATAATTGATCTATTTTCACCAGCTTTAATATTTTTGACGTTATAATTAAAGTACGAAGAAGTGTCAATTTCTTCATTGAAATAGATGGTATGATCAAGTGAAACTGAGAATTTGGTGGTAAACATTTCATGCATATTAAGTCTCATATTAGCACTCAAATAAAAATAGTCGGAGATATATGCTATAGAAACCCAATTGAAAATCGAAGGATTTTTCAGAATTTCTTTGTTTTTGACCCAATATCTTAACGTCCTTTCCGAAGTGTCAGCATTTTTTTCAAATTCTGGAACTTTATCCAAATCAAACATACTTAAAGGCAATTTCCAAATGCATGGTTCTCTATTGTAGCATTTGATGACGGTTTCTTCACAATCACTAGATTTCAAATACTCAAGATGTTTTTTATTCATTGATTTTTTGGACCAGACTCTAAAAAGATCTGTTTGAGTGAGCATATCGTCGAAATGATCGATGTCTTTACCAATGACAGGAGCTTTTCTGTGGTGATCCAATTGATTTGACAAGTTTGCGGCAGACCCGGACAAATTATAGGCCTGTAATGAAACCACTGCTTTAAAAATCAACCTGTCATTTTGGAAAAGTAGAACTTCGTTTGTACAATAATTTTTGCCCTGCTTCAAACTCACAACCTTGTAGTAGAGATTGGGACTTGGTTGAGCGGCGTGTAGAAAGTGGCAATGGATTGATATTGGTTTCCACGAGTTTTCTAGCGTATTGGAATACAGAAGTGACGCAAGCACCGACTGTGCCGCCATTGTTCCACCAAATAATCCTCGGCCACGATATGGTATGAATAGTTCCGACTTGTTTGTGAAGGTATCATTTGAAACTTGTTTTAAATCCAATAAAGTTTCCAAGCTGGATGGCTTCATTGCATTGTGCACGTTCAAATCATCGAATTCCGAATGGAAATTGGAGCTGTAATCCGATATGGAATCTATCGACGTATTTGTAGATGTCAACGAGTCATTTGAAATTGTCGATGTATGAGTGTTTGGTTTGTATAACGTGTTTTCTTCTTCTTCTTTGCTGCTTTTATTATTAAATCCGCCTGTGCAGAGCCTATTGAACATTCTGGAATGTACGGTGTGTGGTGATGATATAATACGATAGTTTTCAATACCAATAGAACGAAAGAAACAACCTAATTCCAACCGTGATAAACATCTTATCCGTCTATATCCAACAGAGCCTCCATAATACATGTTTGCCTTTTTATATATTTTCTATCTCTTCTGGTCAGGCCTTTTGCCCCATATGCCAGTCATGATTAAGCCAAATCCGACCCCACATTTCTCAGCCCCCACGTTTTGTGGCGCCACATGTGGCGCAGCATATTCAATCAGGGAGCGTCGATCGACGCTGCAGAGCCGCCGGGTTTGGTAATTTGGTTTTAATTTGGAAAATTTGGCTGAGCCGCCGCGCGCAGCGGCTCAGCAGTACAGACTATTTACATGGGATTCTACTCTCTTCGTAAGAAGGCTTGGTAGGCATCATTGGCTATGTTGACCTGACCGACACTCTTCATATACTTCTTACCTTCCTTTTGCTTGACAAGCAGCTTCTTTCTTCGGGAAATATCACTGGCATGTAACTTGGCAAGGACATCCTTACGGCGGGCTTTGATTGTTTCTCTGGCAACAATTCTTCCGTTGGCCCGGGCCTGTATAACCACTTCAAACTGTTGGATTCGCAAGAACTCTTTTAGCCTTTTGACAAACTCTCGGCCATTCTTGTCGATCTGCGATTTGTGTAAAACAGTGCTCAATGCATCGATACTGCTACCATTGACCAGCAGCTCCATTTTGTAGATATCACTTGGCTGGTATCCGGCATCGTCGTAATCTAATGACGCATAGCCTTTGGTGACACCCTTTAACTTACCAAAAAAATCATCAATCAAGTGGGCAGTGGGTATATGGTATTTCATCAAGGTTTGGCCATTGCTCAAATACTGAACTTCAACTTGGATTCCTCTGTTGTTGTCACATAGCGTCATGACGCTACCAGTATATTCTTTAGGAAAGGTCATTAATGCCTCAACATACGGTTCCAGCAATTCAGTCACCTTGCTCTTTTTCGTTCCATCTGGGAAGTCGTCAGGGTTGGAGATAATTTTTTCACTCCCATCCCTAAACATCACCTTGTATGGAACCGTTGGTGCAGTAATGATTAAATTCTTACCGTGTTCCTTTTCTAGCCGTTCCTTGAAAATTGAAGCATGTAGGGATCCTAAAAAGCCCAACTTCCAGCCTTGGCCCAATGCATTAGACGTGGTTCTTTGAAAAACAACAGACCTGTCATTCAAAAATAGATGCTGTAAACTTTCTTCCATTTTTTTGAAATCGGTTCCATCTGCCGGGAATGCACCAACAAAAACCATGGGTTTTGGCTCTTCAAAACCAGCTAACGGTTCGACTATGCTACCAACCTTTTTTAAAGTATCACCAACAAAGACATTGTTTGGGTCTTTAAAACCAGGTATAATGTATGCAACTTGTCCTGCAGTCAACTTAGGCAATGGCCTTCTATCTGGGTACATTATACCAACCTCTTTAACTTCATATTTTTCACCAGTTTTACAAAACTCAACTTTATCACCTTTCTTAACACTACCATCAACAATATTAACAAGCATGATAACACCAACATAAGAATCATACCAGGAATCAACAATTTGGGCTCTTAATGGGGCATCCAATTTATATTTCTCTAATGGTGGTGATGGTATATTTTCAATAATTTTAGGTAATAAATACTCAACATTTAATCCAGTTTTAGCACTCACGTGGACTATATCATCACTCAATAACTCAAATGTTTCCTCAATTTGTTCTTCGGCTCTTGGTATATCTGCTGTGTCCAAGTCAATTTTATTAATTACAGGAATTAAATGCAAATTCATCGAATATGCGAGATAGAAATTCGCCACGGTTTGAGCTTTGATTCCTTCACTTGCATCAACTAAAAGTAACGCCCCTTGACATGACGCATAAGATCTAATAACTTCTAATCTAAAATCAACATGTCCAGGTGAATCAACTAAATGAAACATGTAATCTTCACCCTTATAATTATATATCATTGAAACGGTTTGTGCTTTGACTGTAATCCCACGTTCTCTTTCAACATCTAATTTATCTAAAACTTGTTTATTATCAATTGTTGGATTGACAACTCCTGTTATTTCCAATAATCTATCACTCAATGTCGATTTTCCATGATCAATATGTGCAACTATAATAAAATTTCTATAATTTTTTAGTGGAATCTTACTCACTCTTTCATATAATTCTTCATTACTTAAAATTGGTGTAGGATTATGGCTTTTATCTAATGGGTATTTTAAGTATCCTTTATACTCTTCACTTCCCTCGGTAAATGAACTTTGAAACCTTTGAAATTTTTCAAACCTTATTTTACCAATTTTATCTGAAAATCTAGGAACACTGCCAAACAAACATTGCCTGAATTTCAGCATTATTGTTGCTAAATTATCGCTACTGTTTGATATATCTTACGCCCTCTTTGCTTTTAAATACACTTCCTATTTCATGTTGATTCAAAGAGAAATATTTTTCATTTTTCTCCAAAAAATCAAATCTGATTACGTAAAATTTTTCTAATAATACATGAAATTCAAACAACTTACAACACACTATAAAAACTATCAATATACTACAAAACTTTAAAACTTCTATTTATAATATTCTTTCAATAAATTGTATTTTATTCTTCGTATTTTAAAACCACAACAACTGAATCGCCTCTTAAAAACATCTTTGAAACGAATCTTTCTCTTAAAACTTTGACACTTTTCTTACTTGCTGCCTGTCCACTTTCTTTAACGTCTTCATACCAAAATTCTTTTACCTTTTCCAAAACCATATTACAATGTCTATCAAATGCCTTTACTTTAGCAACTAATTTATGGTTGTTTCTCAACGATATCAGTACAGAATCTGAATTTTGAACAGATTGTGATAAAATTCGTAATGGCCCTTTTGTAAATTCATGATCTTCAAGATCTTGTAATTCGGAGCTTGTCAGTTCCGATTTTGGTTTGTTGATAATATCAGACATCTTGTGTTGGTGCCACTGTGTTCAATGTAAAAAAAAAAGATGTAGAGGAATTATTGATACTTTGGTATAAAATTGTCACCCGCGTATCAAACAATTATGATGGTTAAAACAGATTTCAACAATGTGGCAAGGTCTGGATAGTTTTGTTTTTTTGAATTCTTGTTATCTTTTTTGCTTATTGACAGCCACCAATTTGAGCATGTTACAGAGTAAAAGGGCGGTTAAAAAACTGGGCGTATTTTTTGTTGACTCAGTTGAATGCATGAATAGATTCCAGCTGCGAAAAAGAACAATTTCAACGACTCAATCTCAACTTTTGAAAGATTCCACAGACAAAAATATTGGATTGGCAGAACTCACAACTAGCCCAATAGCTACAAATATTTCAAAAAAGATAATTGATTTGGATAAAAACAAAATTTTATCTACTCCGATTATAGGCAAGAATTTAGGCTCGGATACTGAAACTAACGCATTGTTTACAGGTTCAAAACCGGGTGCAAGCGGGATACTTTCGGGCGGCGTTGTGAATACAAAAAAACAAAGTAATGAAGATGAAAAGAGTAAATTTAAGTCTAGTGTTAAAGCTAATAATAACGTGTTTGGAATTGAAGAAAATATAATTAAACTTGAGTCATTTTTCGATTCCTTTGAAATTGTCCAAAAATTCCGAAGATGTGGATTTTCTGATAAAGAATCTTTACTCCTTATGAAATATACATACCATATTTTAGAAGAAAAAATGAATTGGATTAATAAAACCTATGCTCCTAAAGTGGATTTGGAAAACGAAGCCTATTTATTCGAAGCGGCTCACAGTGAATTGATGTTTGAAGTTACTAATTCCAGGGAAATCTCGTTGATGAATTTAACCAATGCAATGATTATTCTCAAACGTGGTTTTAATAATCTAGATGATCAGACCATCGCACAAATTAAATTGAACGATGATATAATTAAAATGGAATTGAATCAATTTAAACACGAAAATAATCTACATCAAAAAATACTTAATTTAAAAAATTCAGATTTGAATAGTAGAATCGTCAGTGATATGGTTTCTGGTCTCAAATCCGAAATTGAAACATTTCGTTGGCAACTTACAAGGGCGGGTATTTTATCTATTATGATTATGGCCGTTTCAATTATGGGTGTTTGGAATTTAACCAAGAAAACTGAAGATGAGTCTCTCTTTGAGAAGTATCCACTGTTACTACCCGTTCATTTAGACACTGATGAAGAGAGCCATGATTATGAAGCCGATTGGGATGACAGAGTTTCTGTATGAGAAAAATAAGCGAGCTGGATTTGAAAACTGGAAACTTCAAGCGAGCGGGCCATGTTCCTCGCTTGTAATTTCCATCTGTGTAGTTTATCTTTGGGGAAGGGAAATGCAAGTTGTGATATGGTGAATAAATATAAATAGATACGAGTTTCTGCAATTGAGACAATTTAAAGAGATTGAACACGGGAATTATTTTGTTGTGTTGTTTGTGCTATCAATGATTAATACAACTACTCGTACACTCCGTCTTTTAGGCACTGCCAAAAGACAATTTTCACAATTTGGATATTTTGAACCACCTGCACATATAAAAAATGAACCAACTAAATTGTTCACCAAGTCGGATAACCAAGATTGGGAATTATTGAAAAAGGAAATTGACAATTTTATTTCTAATCCAGAAACCGTTCCATTGGTTATTAATGGAGAAAAAATCTTTGATCGTCCAACTAAAAAGATCATTAATCCTGCAAATATCCAACAAAATTTAGGTGTTTATGCACAGGCAACTGCAGAAGATACACAAGCATCAATTGAGTCATCACTTAAAGCAAAGAAAAAATGGGCTGCGTTGCCATTTGCAGATAGATCAGCAATTTTCCTCAAAGCATCCGAACTGATTTCAACTAAATATAGATATAAAATGTTAGCAGCAACAATGTTAGGTCAAGGTAAGAATGTTTTTCAAGGTGAAATTGATTGTATTGGAGAACTTATTGATTTTTATAGATTCAATGTTAAATATGCTTCAGAATTATACAGAACTCAACCACCTGAATCAAGTACAGGGGTTTGGAATAGATCTGAGTATAGACCATTAGAAGGTTTTGTTTATGCAGTCACGCCTTTTAATTTCACAGCTATTGCAGCTAATTTAATTGGTGCTCCTGCATTAATGGGTAATACAGTTGTTTGGAAACCTAGTGATTCATCTATTTTATCAAATTATTTGTTACTCAAAATTTTAAAAGAATCAGGATTACCTGACGGTGTTATCAATTTTATCCCTGGTAATCCCGTTGAAATTTCTGATGTTGTATTAAATCACAGAGAATTTTCCGCATTGCATTTTACAGGATCAACTCAAGTTTTTTCACAATTATGGTCTAAAATAGCAAATAATGTAAGTTTGGGCAAATATAGAGATTTCCCTCGTATTGTTGGTGAAACAGGTGGTAAAAATTTTCATTTAGTTGATGAAACTGCTAACATACCAAATGCAGTTTTTAATACAATTAGAGGTGCTTTTGAATTTCAAGGTCAAAAATGTTCAGCAACTTCAAGAGTCTATGTTTCTCAGACAATTTGGCCAGAATTTAAAAAATTACTTTTAAATACTGCTAACTCTATTGTTCCAGAAAATTGTAGTTCGAATTTACAAGGTTTTATGGGACCGGTTATTCATGAAGCTTCATTTAATAAAGTTTCAGGCGCTATTTCATCAATTGAATCTGATTCCGAACTTACACTTTTGAGTGGTGGTGAATTTGATAAATCTAAAGGTTACTTCATTAAACCTACAATTGTTGAAACTAGTAATATTGAGCATGAATTCATGAAGACTGAATTTTTTGGTCCATTACTTACAGTGTATGTTTATGCCGATAATGAACTTGAACAAGTTTTGAAAACTATTGACACAACTACTAAATATGGATTAACTGGTTCCGTTTTTTCAAGCGATAGACAACGTATTAGAAAATATGAAGAAGAATTAAGATATTCTGCCGGTAATTTCTATATTAATGATAAATCAACTGGTGCAGTTGTTGGTCAACAATCATTTGGTGGATCCAGATTATCAGGTACTAACGATAAAGCTGGTGCTGCAAGTTTAATTGCTAGATTTGTATCTCCAAGAAGTATTAAAGAAAACTTTGCAGAAATTACAAACCATTTGAATCCATCAAACTTTTAATTGATCTAAGTTAACTTTATTATATAGGTATGTATATATATGTTTTATTTTTTTTAATATTAAAAGTAAATAGAATTCTTATTATAAAACTAAATAAAAAAAGCCAAAAAAAGCTAAAGCTGAATACTAAAAAATAAACAGTTGAAGATGTAAAAAATAAAAAAGCAAATCAGTAAAAAAAAGTATATAAACTATTTGAACCATTTCTTTAAAAAACTGCCTTTATCCTTTGAATTAGATTTTGAGGGTATATCATCATTATCAATTTCTTTAGTTTTTTGCTTTTTAGGATCAACATTAACCTGTGAAAGTCTCCTTTGGTACTTCTCAAATAATTGTTGCCTATCTTTAGCTTCGCCAATTAAAGGTTTATTACCACCATCGAGACTACCAAAACTACCTTGATTGCTCGATCTATGTCTCAGTAATGGAGGAGCTGGTCTATTGCAATCTGAGGAGTCATCGATTGCACATTCATCAAATTCTGACTTGATTACATCGAGCATACTCTTTTTACGTAATTGATCTTTTAGATTGATATTTTCATAGAGTGAAGAAGTAGATCGAGGTAATTCAGCAGGTGTTTCATTCAAATTATCGAAAAGTGAAGAGATCATTGTTTCATTTGTTTTCTGTTTTGTTAATTTTATTGCTGTTAAAGTTGATTTTGTAGTTGAGCTTAAACTTGACGATGGGTCGGTCTCTTCATCTAATTCAACATTTAATGTTGGAACTTGAGCTTTTTCTTTGAAGGGTGATCTGAAATTTATTTGTGAAGTATCAGATTTCAAATAATTTTCATCGTCATTAATAACAGCATCATTAACATCATCTTTATTAGTATTACTATCTGATGAATTTTCTGGTTCAAATTGATCATTTCCAGCATAAACGACTGATAAAAGTTTTCTTTCCATTGTGGTTAAAGAGCTTGATTTTGTTTTATCATTATTTGTGCCAATAATTATAAGGCTTGGTTGATAAAGATTAAGAACTTCATTAACATATGAGAAGGATTTGAAAAATTCAAATGTTATATTAATTGAATAGGTAGTTGATGGTAAAAATTCAAGAATAACTTTGGTAAATTTTATAATAAATTCATCCAATTGGTTTGATTTATCATTACCTAAAATTGAAGTTGATAAAGAACAGCATATTACTATTGTATCACCTTTATTTGATAAATTATTCAAATAATAATTAAGTGAGGAAAGAGAAGCAGAATTATTTGAAAGTATAATCAAATAAAATTTACCATTTAAATCTGCATTTTTTAAATTCAAATGTTTATAATTAACACATATTGAATTTTTTGTAATTATTGGTTTTGTGGGATATTCTTTTAGAATTGCACCTGGAGATAAATTTTTAAAACCACTATTGTTATTGTTATTCGGGGAAG
Organism: Pichia awuae; assembly: GCA_030563725.1. NCBI lineage: Eukaryota > Fungi > Ascomycota > Pichiomycetes > Pichiales > Pichiaceae > Pichia > Pichia awuae. The sequence continues at coordinate 79,782 of JAJMJV010000029.1, forward strand.
AATTTATCATAGAATTTTTATCGCTATCAAAGATGGCAGTATTAGGTAATCTTGGGTTTGAAGTGAAACCGTAACTCTTTTGAAGGTCAACGGGTTTGATATTGAATTGAGAATCCAGTGCGAGTAGTTGAGAATCGGACAATTGGCTATACGATTTCTTGCGTTGTTTTCTTGTGTCATTGATTGAGGGTTGTAGTGTATAATTGTTAGATAATTGTTCATTGTTGATATTTTTTTTAGTGTTGGGAGAGGATGAAGATAGAGAGGATATAAGGGAAAATGGAGATAAGAAAGAGGGAGAAGAAGATGTGGAAGAGGATGTGGAAGAGGATGGGGAAGATGATGAAAAGGAGCGGGGATGAGAGCAAGATATAGGCAGGGAGGAGAAATTGTTATCAGTTGAAGATGAAAGATTATGGTCATTTATATTTGCAGTCCGAGATTCGCTCTTTTCTGAAATCAGATGAGAAGCCTGTGATTTCAAAATAGACGGCGGAGGCTGTAACCGAGCCGGGTTTTGAGGAGGGGAGAAAGAGGGGGGTGTTGGTTTTGGGTTCTGTTTTGACTTATATATTGAAGGTATGATGATGGTGTCGGGAGTGTAATTGTCGAAAGATACCCTGCGAGCAAAACCTCTGGGTGTACTTGAGAAAATATTCGGAGAAGACTCGCCGGAGTTGGAATTGCGATGAGAATCCGATTGAAGATTAGCACTGTTGCTATTGTCATTGTCGATAATGTCAGTGTAGATCTTTGTGTTGTTCAGGTCGGCACCAGCAGATCCCGATGAGCTTGTATGTGCAGGATATGTAGCAGCAGTTTTGGATGCAGAGGGAGGATATTGTGTTGAATGCATGTTGAGCGTAAGAAAACGTCAAGTTCTGACAATGAGATCAATGTGGACACCGGTTGTAATACCAATTTCAATATCAATACCTTTTGATGCTGATACTTTAATACTGGCACTGGTATAAAGGCAAAAACTTTATGTGTGCAACGTAACAAATAACGTAACAAAGAAAGGGTTCCTATCAAACCAAGAAGTGTATCCCTTGCCCTGCTCAGCAGATTGCGCCTTGAAGAGGCTTGAAAAGGGTCCTCGCTGCAGCGGAAACGCACTGGGCACTACGGTGAGCAAAACGGCGGCGCGATACGGGGCAAAAGGGCGGCAAAAAGGCGGCAACACAGGGCAACACAGTGGGCAAAACCGGGCAACACAGGGCAACACAGCTGGGCGCAAAACAGGGCAACACAGCGAAAGACGGCGCGAAACGGCGAAAGACGGCGTAAAAAAAAACAATTCGCGGGTGGACTAAAACAAAAAAGACTGGCTGAGCCTCCGTGTGTTGTGCAGTGGGTTTTTTGTCAGACCTCGGTGTATGTCCGGGTAAGACCGGTATTGCCGGTGCGGAGGTAAGGGTTTAGAGTTTTGTAAGGCAGAGAATTTGTTGTGATGTTTTGTGTGGGTTACGTCAAAGTTATATTTATATACATACACAGACAGATGTATATATAGATATATTAAAAGGAGAGAAAATGGATTATATACCTAGTATTGATACAGTTGCAGGAAATCCAGAAAGGTTGGATTACGTCAATAAACTAATAGCAAAAGAACTACAGGCCGTAGATACAAAAATATTGCATCCCAGTATAGACAAAACACCTAGTCATGATAAAATACTCCCGATTTCCGAAAGGGGAATGGATATGCCTAAACTTTCAGACAAGTATACAGTGGGCGTGAATAGTATACCAGATTTTGAGTTACTTGCTAGCCATTCACAGCTACGGTTTGTTAGAAATTCGATTCTAGTTTCTAGTGTGGAAAATACCCAGATATTGGACAATCTGATGTTATTAGAAAATCAACAATTACTTAGTCAAAGAGACAATTTGGTGGAGCTGAATGAAAGGAAAAGACGAGCTCTGGATGAGTGTAGAAGTGAAAGAAACAAACAGGCCAGATTGTTCAAGCCAATCAACAACTTTTTGAATAATAGGTGGGTAGAAAAGGTTAATGAATTGGTTTCAATGGAGTTAGATGATTAAATACAAACACATGGGATAAAAAAAGGAAAAGTACAAGAGTTTTTATTGGTATTATTGGTATTGTTGATATTTTTGATATTTTAAAATATTTTAAATATATAGATAAATATATATATACATAGATAAATTAAAAAAATACTAGTTAATTTAAGCACCGATAACATCAGCATCGTACTTAGCCTTGAACCAGTTGATAGCATCTTCTTGAGAAACCTTGTGGTATTTACCAACGGTACCTCTACATCTCTTTCTTCTAGCAACTCTGAAACCAGCTCTACCTAAAACAACGAAGAAGTCCATACCGTAAATACCGATACCTGGGTCATATTTGATACCTAAATCAATATGTTCTTGGATACCGAAACCGAAGTTACCAGAAGAGGAGAAGTTTCTTGCCTTTAATTGGTATTCCTTGACCTTTAAACCTCTTTCTAAGATTTCTTCTGCCTTTGGACCTCTGATGGTGACGTGGACGGAAATCTTTTCGTTTCTTCTAATACCGAAAGATCTGATGGTGTATCTTGCCTTGGAGTGAACTGGGGTTTGACCTGATAATTGTTCTAAAACCTTGGATGCTCTGGTTAATCTATCACCGGATTCACCAACACAAATGTTTAAGACCAATTTTTCGATCTTTAATTCTCTCATAACATTAGAAGATTTGTCAGACATCTTGTTATTGTTTTGCAGTTTTTACTGTTTGATTAAAAAGATCAAAAAGAACAAAAAATAAAGAAAAATAAAGAAAAAATTGCATATCCTAAATCTCAAAAATTATTCACTACATTCCCTTCACATTTCTCAACCAATACTATTTTTCACTTTTTTCTTTCCACCATCAGCGAAAAAACTAGCATTTCTTTATTGCGCGTCGATTTTGTTTATAGCAAATGAGGGTTTTTCAGCAAATTTAAAAAAAGGGTTTGGCGCTCTCCATAGCCACGTGACGCGCTTACGTCAGCGGCGTCGATCGACGTCGATTGACGTTGCGTTTTTGGCTGGATTTGTCCTCACCTTAAATGGCTGAGCCGCTGCGTTCCAATTGCCTTTTTCACCCGCCTCACGTTTTCAAAGCATCAAACGCAGAGAGTAAAAATAAAATACACATGTAGGAGACGTTTAGGAAGGCAAATTCTTGACAAGAGCAGGATTTAATCCACATACACATATCGAAACACATCACAATGTCTATCAACGACTTTGCAAAGAAACACGCATATCATTCAGCATTAGAAAGCGAGCTGCAGGATTATGCATGCTCCCTTGCCCCACCAACTTACAATCTAAATCAACTATCTCCTTCTATAAGTATACCACCAATCTCTCAACCAACAGACTTCTTACGTGCACATACAGATGACGAAACAAACCCAGATTGCTCAATTAAAATTGCGCACGGTACAACTACTTTGGCGTTCCGTTTTCAAGGTGGTATTGTGGTGGCAGTCGATTCCAGAGCAACAGCAGGAAACTGGATTGCATCCCAAACTGTTAAAAAAGTCATTGAAATTAACCCAATGCTTTTAGGTACCTTGGCAGGTGGTGCTGCGGATTGTCAATACTGGGAAACTTGGTTGGGTACCCAATGTAGGTTACATGAATTGAGGAATAAAGAGAGAATTACCGTTGCAGCTGCATCTAAAATTTTATCAAACTTAGTTTACAATTATAAAGGTATGGGATTATCAATGGGTACAATGGTCTGTGGCTGTACCCCAAAGGAAGGTCCAACTATTTACTACGTTGATTCCGACGGTACAAGATTAAAAGGTGATTTATTTTGTGTTGGTTCGGGTCAAACTTTTGCCTATGGTGTTCTTGATTCAAATTATAAATGGGATTTGACAGTCGAAGAAGCATTATATTTGGGAAAAAGATCAATTTTAGCGGCTGCTCATAGAGATGCTTACTCTGGTGGTTCTATCAATCTATATCATATAACTGAAGAAGGTTGGAAATTCCATGGTAATTTCGATGTCGGACCTTTGTTCTGGGAAATCAAAGAAAAAGAAGGTTCTTTTAATAATGTTAATGGATAGATATATTCCCCTTTATTTATAAAATTAAATATAGCTTTATAAATCATACTAAATTATTAATTAATGATTATTCGATTCTAGCTTTCTTTGGTTCATTTCCGCCTGCTGCGTTTGTTGTTTCCTCTAAACTCCTCTTCTTTTCACCCTCATCATCACTTGAATCAACATCTTTCTCTAAATCTGCAAGCATCATATCCAATTCACCATCATCATCGCTACCATCACTACTATCTTCTCCTCCTTTTCTTCCTGTTGATTCCCCTGCTTCAACTCCCCCAGCACTTCCTTCATTGTCATTATCATTAATTTCATTACCATCATTACCAGTAGCACCATCTTGTTTATCATTTTTCTTTTCAACTACAGTGGATGAAGGTATTTTACCCTTTGCATAAAACTGTGGTTTAATTATACCCATATTTGAGTTAACATTAACTGATCCACTGACTAATTTAACTGGTTTTATAGCAGATGAAATAGATGAGCTTGTACCCATACCATTGTTGATATTTTGTGGTTTGAACGATGGTTTGACTGGAGCTGATGCTTTGAATTGTGGTTTGTTTGACGCAATAGGGGTTGATGGTTTAGAAAATTGATAAACTATAGGTCCTTTGCCAGTATGAATTGGTTTGTTGATAGTTTGAGGCATTATTACCTCTTCTTTAACTAAAGGTTTTGGATGGGTAATCGAGGACATCGTAGGTGATGCACGAATTGGTGCTGGTGTATTTGATACATTTGGTATTTGAGGTTTGACCGCTACTGGGTTAGATTGTGAATTTTGGGAGTTTTCAATCATTGATCCAAGAGCCGGTGCTGATGCTGTTGTTGATGCTTCTGATGATGTCACTATTGGTGTTGCCGTTGTTGGGGCTCCTACTCTTGTTGTTGGTGTTGCTGATGAGGATGAGGATGCTGCTGCTGCTGCTGGCACAGAATTTGCTGTCAATTTAGTGGTAGTCATAGCAGGTACATTCTTTGGTGGCAGATGAGGTGTTAATCCTTTTTGTTTACAAACTTGTAATGTTGCTGCGTTCAATGCTGCAGTAAGAATTTTTGTAACATGACCCGGATTCTTATCGATAAGTGTCACTAGTGGAAATCCTTTAATTGCAAAATTTTTGGCTGCTTGATCAACTTGTGATATAGTCATTGCTAACGCTTTTGTTAAAATCTCAGTTGAAGTTGCTCTATCGTACATTTTTCTAGATTTTGTTAATGATATTAATTCCTTTTGTAAATATGCTAATGCTCTCTTCGTATTCGCATTCATATCCTGTTTGGACGTTCCTGCAGGTTTAGTTGCAACAGAAGAAGATTTTTCAACCAATGCTGGCGTTTTTACTTGTTGTTGCTGTATTATTGAGTGATGATGTAACTGCTGTTGTTGCTGTGGATGTTGCTGTGGATGTTGATATTGATGTTGCTGTTGTTGTTGTTGTTGTTGTTGTTGTGAAATATCATAATTAGATATTTGTATTGGTACGTTTGTTGTGTGAGATTTAGACATAATTGGCGAATATTGATGAGAATTAGTTATAATATGCCTTGGAATTGTTTTTGTTGATAATTTACCCTTGGCTTTTGCATTTTCCAGTTGTTTTTGTCTAGCTCTATCCTTTTCTGCAATAACTTCTTCATTAACACCCCATAACCAACCTTTACCTTCTTTAGAAATTTTCCTGAAAGATTTATTCAAAGATAAATTGTGTCTAACACTACTTTGCCATCCATCAGGACAATAGAAATAAAATGGATATAACTCTTGAATACCTTTATAAATTTCAGAAAGTGACATCCCTCTATCAGTCCCCCTTTTTCGCAAGCAATCAGTAATTAAAACAGAATATGGCAAATTGGGTTTAGATCTATATTCTTCAGGTATCTCTTCAAGTGTATAAACTTTCTTTTTAGCCTTTGGCTGTCGCTTTGGTTTTGGTTTCCCATCAGCATCGGTTTTTGGTTTTGAAGTCAATTTTTTCTTGGACTTTTTACCGTCACCAAATTCGTCCAAGTCAGTTGCATGTTCACTGTGTTCAAGAGCTAAAACTCTGCCGATTTCTTGTTCAATTTCTAACTCACGTTTTTCATGATCATCATCAAAAACCATGTCTAAAACTTGGGGATCCTTTGGAAGTAATGATTTGTCAGATTCAATATCTTTTCTTAATTCATCAAAGTTTGCAACTAAATGATCTATATTTTCTAAATGGACATCTTTCGCATCATGTTTTATCCTTAAACCAGTGGTATCATCTTCTTCTTCCTCTTCATCATCTTCATCATCTTCTTTACCTTCTTCTTCTTCTTTTTCTCCTTCTAGTTGTTGGGCTTCTAGTTGTAATTGTTGAGCTTGTTGTTCATCCACATCTTTCTTATAAAATTCTTCATTGGGTTGACCATCTTTCTTTGGTAAAACAAATGCAAATTCAGTTTCTCCAATTTGAATCTTAGTTCCATCCGATAAAGGGACGGTAACTCCCTTTTCAACAAAATTTCCTTCCACAAAAGCTCCATTTCTACCTAATATACTGAGTTCGAATCTTTGGTTACCAAAATTGTAAAAGATTTTTGCATGTCTTCTTGAAATTGCTTTTTGGTTTCCCAAGTGAATATCCAATGCATCTGTGAGTGAATCGCCTTCAACCATTCTACCTAATAATATCTGCATAGTTTGAACATAAAATGTAAACGATTCAAAATCCAACATCGCATAAGCTTGAATTTTTTGATGCTGTTCTTCGTCCTCTCCTTCTTTCTGTTGCTGTGATTGTGATAATTCATGGACGGTAGAATCTATCGTATTTATATTAGTATCATGAATGTTCGATTGTCTAAGCAATGAATCATTTGGTGATTGATGTAAATGTACTGTTTCTGTCTCTTCTTCTAATTTGATAGCTTTGGCTTTCTCATTCATCAGTTCATGTGAAAAATCTGGTAAAATATTATTGATTTCTGATTGTGTGACCTGAGTATGATTAACCGTGTTTCCCTGTTGTGCAAGTTTTTCTATATTATTGTGCAAATCAAGGGTATTTGATGAGATTACGGACTCTTGATGTTGTCCTGTTCCTTCCTTTAGTGGTGAAGATGGATTTGATTTAACACCATCTATATTCTGTTTCTCAATCTCTTTTTGGATCTGTCTATCCAATTCCGAATTAACGTTGCAGGAATCCTGCTCTTGTTTTATTTTTGCCGATTCGGGTATTGGTGGTGATTCCGGCTGTTTACTAGTTGAATATTTTACATCCAGGGGATCCATACGACATGATTCTAGCTTTGTTTGTGTCTCTGTCACCATTAAATCCTCTTCCTTTTTTATTGCACTCTTGTCCTGTAGCTCATCTCTCTGTTGTTGTTCTACTGACTCACTTCTTGTATCTAGATCTAAACGAGCAACAACTGGCGCCGTTTGGAAATCCGCAATATCTGCATCCGCCGCCTGCTGCATCTGCTGTTCTGTAACGGCATTGTGTGATACCGACATCTTGGCCTTGTATCGTGTGCTTGGACACAGAATGCTTGTTTCTGCAAAACACTTTCTCTTCTTTATGAAAACAACATCAATAAGAATTCGATTTCCAAAAAAATCATTTCAAGGCTGTGCGCGGTTAGGGGATAGATTTCGTAATGGCATTTCATAATGAAATGGATTGATGAAGTGATTAATGGAGTGGATTGGTGGGTTTGATTAATGGAATGAATTGGTGAAAATTGGAGGGTTTTATTAATGGGTTGTATTAATAGAATAAATTTATTTGAATTTATTTCGATTAATTTCGATTAATTTCGATTAATGGATTAATGGATTAATGGATTGAATTAATTTCAATATTCTATAATGTTTATATAAAGACAGGAAAAAGAATCAAAAAGCTATAAAGATGTAATATATTCAGATATGGATTCGAGATCATTCCTATCCAAGATCATCATTTCCAAAACACGTTGAATTGAAGGATGAGACTGTAGTATAATCTTATCTTCGGGTCCCAACCAATCAAAAACTCGGCCTTCTCGTATCACATTGAGAAGATAAAAATGATCATAGCCGGTGGTGGAATATGGATGTTTGCCTATTAGTGCTTCTAATAAGATCATTCCACTGCTGTATAGATCAGAACTGAAAGTAGGAAGCGTCTTGTTGTGGAAATCGAGAAGTTCTGGTGCAGTGAACTGTAAGGTCATATCAGGGCATTCAGTCATAGATCCTATTTCATTAGCTGAAGAAAAATCTATCACTTTAAAAACTGTGTCTTGTAGACCAGTTTCTTTGTTATCACTGTATTGTAAAACCATTATATTGTCGGTTTTCAAATCGCAATGGACACTCCTGAGTCTTTTCAAAATAGTCAATGCATCCAATAACGTTTGACAAAGTTTCCACCATAAATCAAGCTGTAGTTTCGGCTCTGACACCGGGCGTTGTTGGGATTTCAAAAACTCGGGTAATCCCATCGTCATTTGCTTCATCACCAAACATGGAAATTCGTCGTTTGTTCTGGACAAGGAAAATTTTTGCTTGTTAAGATAATATATCCCATAACAGTCGATAAATGGATAGATTCTGTTCTCGGTGCTGAACCATTCATCTTGGTATTTCCTTAATTTAATGGCAAATTTGGCTTCTTTCAAAATATACTTACTCTTATTCTTAGCAATGGGTATCTTAACGGCAACGTTGAATGAGTTGCTGGTATTGGCGCTTGTGGAAAGATGGGACGCATACACATATGCGTTACCACCCTTCCCTATTCGAGTATTCAGTGTAAGCTGGAAAACATGCGGTGAAAGAACAAACCTGTCCAGTTCATCATCTTGTATTTTTTGTTGTGATGGCTGCAACTTATAGGATTCAAATTCCGATAGATGTGGAGTAACTGGTGTTTCTGGGGACTGTGCATCAAACAGGTTGCACGCAGGCGACCTTTCAATGTCTGAAAGGATATTTTTATCATCAAAAGTAGCTGACGGTTCTGTTGCAGATGTTAAAAAGGAGTTTTCTTCATATGATGAACATTCTAACGACAATTTTTTCTTCTCTGAACTACCCCTGTTTCTGAAGCCTTTGCTAACAGGTCTGTTGATGTATTCCTTGTGCTGATTCTGATCATACGAAGTGTCGTTGATGGACGATATCGTCAAGCATGTCATGGATTTCGAAAAAACTGTGTCATTCATGCCCGAAATATTTATCCGCTTGGTATCTCCCATATGATCTATATCTCTATTCATCCTTTCTCTGCTTGTGCTCTGCTCTTAGCCTAGAGAACTGCTTCTGCTTGCTCTGCTCTGCTCTTTATCTAAAGAACTGCTTCTTCTAATGGCTAAGCCCGAATCAAAACAAGGAATTTTTTTTAAAGATACAGCTGAGAAATTCCAATTAGGAAATAGCTGGACTTTCATTAGAGATTATAAAGAAAAGATGTCGGATATGGAAGGAAAACAACAGATGGGAACAAGAAAAGGCAAGTGGATGGATGTGTGCTTGGATAGATTGCCGGTGGTTTCTTTTTATGCGATTTTGGGGGTCCGATTGGTGAACAGTTTGACAATAAATACGTTTTTTCAGGCAGATGAATATTGGCAAGCTTTAGAACCTGCACATAAAGCGGTTTTTGGATACGGATATTTGACTTGGGAATGGGAGGTTGGGCTCCGATCATATTTGCATCCGGTTCTATATATGGTGCCTTATTATTTGGTGAAGGTATTTGATCTGGACTATGGATCTGTTTTAATGGCGCCAAAAATCGTCAATGCATTGGTGGCAGCAATTGGCGAATACTATCTATACCATTTGATCCAAGTCAAGTATAAAAATGAGAAATTGTCCAAACTGGTTGTGTATGTGAGTTTGTTTTCAGGCTGGAATTGGTATTGCTGGTGTCGATCTTTTGCCAATTCGTTTGAATTATCCATGACCATTATTTCGTTATATTATTTACATACCCACCAGATGGTGAAATGTTTGCTTCTTGCAGCAATAACATGTTTGGTCCGACCTACAAATGCAATCATCTGGATTTATTATTTGCCTCTCAGATATATTCAAAAACCCAAATATCTTATCTTGTCTGCATTGATTGCTTTGGCAGTTTTGTGTTTGGATGGTGCTTTAAACTATTTTTTCTATTCATCTTACAAAATTCCATTATACAACTTTTTCAAATTTAACGTTTCCGACAGCCTATCATCTTTTTATGGAGTTTCACGTTTGGACTTCTATTTGTTTCAATCGATTCCGGTGTTGCTTTTGAATTATCTTCCATTTTTTATTTACGGAGTTTTCTCCTTCCCATGGTCCGATTTTAATGGATTGGTCGTTTTTTATATCACAATCTTTACATTCATTCCCCACAAAGAATTCAGATTCATCTACCCATTGATGCCAATGTTGTTGAAATCGTCAGCCGATGGTTTGCTTAAAATTTCTTCCAATGTTTCCAATAGATCGATGAAATTTATATGTTTTGCTACGATGTTTTTATCCATTTTATCAGGTTACTATTTCACTCAGTGCCATGAAGTTGGCGAAATACAGGTAATATCAGCTATTCGTGAATATAGTTTAAAAACAGATGATATTGTAAAAGTAGGTTTCCTTACACCATGCCATTCAACTCCTTTTCAATCCCATTTACATTTATCTGAAGATAAAGCAAACATTTGGTTTCTAACGTGTGAACCGCCTTTACCTTCCAATTTGAAAGATAATGTTTCTGTTGAAGCTTATATGGATGAATCAGACTACTTTTACGAAGACCCTGTATCCTTCCTGAAAACAAACTTCCCTTCGAAGATAAACCCACAACTTAGCCCGCCTTTGGATGCAGAATGGCCACATGAATGGCCCGATTATATTGTAATGTTTGAAACGCTCTGGGAAAATGAAGATGTTAGGAACTTTCTAGAAAACAATTACGAGGTTGTTGAAAGTTTATGGAATACACATGGTCATTGGGACTCTCGTAGAGAAGGTAATCTTTTATTGTTGAAATATTTATAAAAACAAAGTGTTTAGTATTGATATATATATGTGTGTATATATATCGATATCTATATCTATATATATGTGTGTATATATATCGATATCTATATCTATATATATGTGTGTATATATATCGATATCTATATCTATATATATATGTATGTACAAGAGTAAATGATCTAATTACTATATATCCCATCTTGATTTAGATGGCTCCAAAACTTCAGTCTTCTTTTCGGTTGTGGTATTATCTTTGTCTTGTATTATCTTCAATTTGACCTCTGCAACACTTTCCTTACGAACTTTGTTCAACAGCTCATCCAAACCTTGTCTTTTTGCCTTTTCAATGATAGAATTTGCCTTTTTCCAGTCCTTTTTACGATATTCCACATCAAATAAACCGATTACACATTCTGGAACTCCTAATTCTGCACCTAATGCAAACCATTCTCGTGATTTATGTAATTCGTTAAATACGTTTAGTTCAATGTAGCCTAAATTTGCAAAAGATTCCCTAAATCCTTCACTGGCAGCCATCTGAAAATGATATCTGGCTTTGATTGGATTAATTTCATTTAATAAACCTAGAAAGAAGTGAGCTTGTGCATTATCGGTAGCAGGCGCAAGGTTAACAGCTTGCTGGAAATGGTCCACCGACTTAATTAATTCTTGTGTCCTGAAATAAATCATTCCTAAACTTCGATGTGCTGCTGCTGCAACCGTTGATGTGGAATCAAGAGACAAAAAATGTTGATACAATGAAATGGCCCTAGCAAATTGTTTTGGTGATTCAGTCATATTTGAAAAGGAAATTTCTGCTGTTGGCAACAAATCCAAATTGGTTTCTGTTCCTTCTTGATTTATTGGCTTTTCCAAAGATTCCGTGAATTCTTTCAGTTCTCTATCGGCCGCCAATTTGAAAGCCAACGGATGCTGCATTTCCATAAGTTCTTTAATATATTTTTTAGCTGTAGTCTTGTCGTCTTCGGTCCATCCTTCTCCAAATTCATCCAACGCCATAAATGATAATGTACAAAGTGCATCTCGAGAGCCTCTTTGAGCAGAATGTTCAATCAGATCATTTTCAAGCTGTAACAATAACGGATTTATAGTATGAGTTTGTTTTCTAATTTGTGAAAGAACACGTTGAAAAATCAATAAGTCATTACCTTTGAACTTTTCAGGAATAACAACTTCTTTTCCTGATGTTGAGTCATATATGGATTCGATCACCGGTAAATACTTATGAAAATTGTAACGTGCATCGTAATCAAAAAGTAATCTGGATATCATTTTCTTTGATGGTAAAATATCCATTAAAAGCGGTTTTGATTTGGGTATTGTCGAATACAGCCTTTTTGCATGTGCAGTACAGTTCATCATAGTTCTTGTTCAAGCCTGACGATTCTTGTAGAGTCTCACTTCCTTATAAATATGCTATTGTAAGGATAAATCCTTAAGTATTCAATCAAGACACTTTGTTCAACATGAATTGATGCAGCGATTTTCATGATATTGAGAATCCTTTATATAGAATATTTCTTTTAAGGAAATACAAGGGTGAACCATGGCAGGAACAGCAAGATCCGCAGGTGTTGAAGATTTGGTTCATCCGATTGAGTTGACTATTCAGTCGTTGCTTGAAGGCCCGTTGCAAATGTTGAATTTGAATTTGCAGTCGTTGCAAGAATCACAGATGATATTACACACAATTCTTCATAAGCTAGACAGCCTGTTACAAGAAACAGCAAACAATTTACGGCCGGGAAGTTTTAGTTCGGAAGATCGAATTGTTGCCTTTACGGAGGGGAGAAAAGGATTGGTTGGAAGGAGAGGAGAAGAAGATGTTGGTGATAATGTTGATGTTAATGTTAATGTTAATGTTGATGTTGATGTTGGTGTTGAGGATGAGGATAATTGTGATGTTGAGGATGATTATGATAATGTTGAGGATGGTATACGGGTAGATTATAGTGACATTGAGTCTGAATTTGACATGAAAACGTATCTGAAGAGGTTATTGACTCTACGCAAAAAAGTAAGAATGATCGAAAAAGTGCTGGATAGAGTGGAAACTAGAGTACATCGTATCGAAGGAGATCTGTAGCAGAGTGATTGATTGGCTATGAAAATGTATTTTTAGGGTTATTTATATGTATGTTAAATTTTATAAAAACTTTGTAAATGTCAAAGAATGTATATTACTATTAGGCACCTACGCTCCAAAGATGGAATGGATAGCCTGGAGATTTAACACGGTAGACTTCGATGATGTAACTGTAAAGAACAAATGAAGCAACACAACAGATGCTGCTAATGACTAATTTAGTGAGTGGTTTTTCCATCTTTGGAACAAATCTAATAAGCACAAGTAGAAGTGCAGAAAATAATCCATAGACAATGGAAACTCCTTGGGTTTCAATCCGGAATTGTAGGTTATGACCCACGGCAACATATTGTATATTGCCGTTTCTGTCTTTGTCATAGATGTTTGGGTTTCTGATTTGGTTATACATGTAACCCGAGATAAACAGCACAATCAAACATAAGGATGCCAATTGCCAAACATTTTTATTTTGAACAACTTTCAAAATGCTGGATCTGAATTTATACATGAGGCCTAAAACCGAGCTCACAGCTGCAATTGTAATGAATGCCAGAGCCTTTGAAACCGGTGGTTGGGCATCTAAATAATTGGCATCGACTCCAGGCACCAACTGTGAAACCCATCTAGTATAACTTTCGGTATTTTCCACAGCTAAGAAGGAAAATTCGTTGTTGAAGTTTTCCAATTGTGGACCGGTACCAGGTTCATAGTAAAATAATCTTGGAACTGCAGTCAACTTCAACTTTTCGAAATAACTTCTGGCATCTAAGAAATTGGAATATGCAAAAATCACTCTGGATTTGTCGTCCTTATTATCGTCAAGATTGTACATTCCACTGTCTGGATTTTTCAAATTCTTCATATATTGGTTGGAAATTGCTTTATATTTAGGACCAAACTGTGTACAGACTGTGCATCCGACTCTTGGATCGTCTGCTGTCAAGAATACTATCAAGGCAAAGTTTTCGTTCTTGATCAATTGTTGATAATTCTTTTCTGTAAGATAAACTAGTCCGTCACTAGATACATGTTTAACAATTTCCTCATATGAAATTGCCACCGCAGACATTGCCCATACTAGCAATTGTGTCAAGAATACAATGTTCATCTAATATGTGTTGTGTTGGTGCTTCAAAACAAAGAAAAAGATCTAAATCTTGTGCTTTCATGAGATGCCAATATTTGATACACGTAGCTTCAAATTTCATTTTTGGTATTTGATGTCTCGGTTTTTCAACGTTATGTTCTGGTTTTGTATGTCTTTTTTGATAAGGTTTTGTTGGCCATACAATATATAGATAGAGTAGTAGAAGAATACTAGAGATGCCTATTAGAACTTTAGAATATACAGCAGAAACTGCATCGCTAGATGCTATTAAAAACGCCGTTATGGCGATCGATGTTAACCATTATTTGACCACCATGATGAACTCACATTTCGACTCGAACTTCGAAGCTATTGGAGGATTTCCGATTTGTTTAGAGAGTAAGATCCTTTCAGACGTTTGTGTGTTTGAAAAATATGGTATCAAGCCGATCTACATATTCCCGGGTCTTGGAACAACCCCGCAATTAAGCTACATAAACCAGCAAGAATTGCCTCATGAAAAGTATTTGACTAAATACTGGAATATTAAAACTACAAACCCAAGCAGTGAAATGTCTTCAAGAGATACATCCAATCCGTTCCTTCTAAGAAGCCTATTAGACCAATTGATGATCATTTTACAAGAAAATGAACTAGAATATTTAATCAGTCCATACGTTCAACAGCATCAATTATTTTACATGTTAGAATCGGGTATTGCCAACTGTATTTATACATCAAATGATGCTCTATTACTTGAAAATTTAAATAATTTCATTGTTAATATCGACTTCAATTCAAAAGTTTTTCATTTCTTAGATAATAAGCAATTTTTAGCACATCAGGGTTTGACCTTTAAGCAATTCAGAGACATCTCTATGTGTCTTGGTAACGTATATCAACCGTCTAATCTGTTGACTGTTCCAAACTCTAGTTTCCTCTCTCTAGCACAAAGCGCCACTAACTCCGGTTCCTTCAGCCATCATTCATTGATTCCAGATTCTGCTGATAATAAAGAAAAATTAAAAAATTTTGTTTGTGGATGTACATTATTGGAATTTTGTCCTGTTTTAAAAGTTGATGGTAGAGTTGAGCCATTGGCATTTGAAGGTTATGAATCTCTCATAAAAGCTAAAGATACTGCTGCGCAGACCGGAGCTTCTATTAAAGGTTTAACTGCTAGAAAATTACCAGCAAAACTAAATGAAGTTTTTGGTCTTCACTTGTCTGAAGAATTGTATTTCTATCAATCTATTGGTTTACCTGTTTTTAAACTTATTGAAGCTTTTGAGGTTTCTAAATACTACGAAAGATTACCTTTAGACATGACAACAGATCCAATATATGATAAAATGGTGTGTTCTAATGCATCGATGAAAATGAAAGAATATTTACTTGATTTGTTTACAGGTTCATTGCATAGATACTTTCAAAATAAAAAACTGAAATTAATCACTTTTGAAAACAATAAGCAAGTTTTGCATGATTTAGACTTCAAGTTTACCGCTAATGATAATGCTAAGTCATTGCTTGTTAGGCATGCAACGGCAAAGTCATTTGATCTACCAGCATTTTTATCTAATTTGAATGATAAATTTTTATCAGAAGCTACTTCTATTGAATACAAAGCTGCATTTTGTGGCATATCATCTAACTATGAACTTATTTCATCCTCTTTATTAAGAACCTTAACCAGCTACCAATTTATTAAATTTAACAAAGACCAAAAAAATTTTGTTTTAACAGAATGGGGTACTGCATTTACAAATTATGTGTCTAAATACAATGTTGACTTTGAGACTACTTTCCTACTTTTCGCATTCTTTCAAAGATTTAAAGATCTTGATCTTGAAATTTTATCTAAATCTTCAGATTTAGATGGCTTAAAAGATAAAGTTGAAAACTTGTCTACATTAAACCTTATTGCCAAATTTGCGTCATTAAACAGAATCATTGATTTCAAACCACAAAATTATAAAGGTCCCGTTTCTCGTTCATTACTGCACTTTAACTCTATTATGAATCATTTGAATGTTGAACTTAAAGACTTTGTTACAGTGCATCTTCTAACGCTGCTGTTTGCCAATAAAAATGATATTGATAAATTTGCTCGTGATAATGAAGGGTGGTGTGAATTAGCAACTGAAGTTCCATTTAAAAAGGCATTGCCAAACACTATTGGAGGTTTGCTTGTTGAACAGGTTTTGAAAAATTTTGTCAATTCCGGTGATGATGATGCATTCAAAGCTAATCTTGGATCTGATTTATCTATATTTAAAACGATTTTAGAAAATCCAGTTCATGAATCTCTCAAATCTCTAAAATTTGTTTTGACGGTTTGCGATATTGTCGAAACTTTAGGTGAAGCCAAACTTGTTAAAGAAAATGTCATTGAAAAGTTCAAAGATATTAGAGCAACCGTTAACAAAGTCATTGCAAAATATTAAAACTTCTTTTTTTGCGGAATAATATACTAGTTTACAAGTTTATATGATATAATATTTTGTGTAAAAAACAATAACGTACATTTTCCATTAAATAAATTGTTACAAAAGATCCCATGTATAAATAAAAATTTTCAAAGTCAATATTTGAATAAATTAATACAATTATCAAGCATTGCACTGATAGCATCTATTTGCTGTTGTGCGGCAGCCCAATCTTCTCTATCTATAGCATCCCAAACGCCGGGCAAATCGTATTTAACATCAACTTTGTCACCATTTTTATAACGAAGCTCAGGATCACTTTCAATAGCATTAAAAACATTGTGATTCCATGGATTATTAAAAGTACCATCAACATAAATCATAACTTTAGTCATCAATAATAACTTCGCATTCCAATCCCATCGATTAACACTTAAAATATTAGGTTCAGGTCCATAACCATTATCGCAAATATCATTCCAGGTAGTGGTAAATGCATCATTCTGTTCCCAGATAACATTAGCTGCGTCTAAAAATTGATTTAAATCATGGAAGTGCAAATTTTGATTTTCATTTGAAACATATTCCTTTACAGAATCAACATTTCTTCTAATATTTTCAAAGAGTGCCCGTACATCATATGGAAGAATTGGATTATCTGCAAGTTTTATGGCAACCTCTGAGACTAATTTAGTCATAAATACATGTTTAGACATATCAGGGTCAATGCTTTTACTCTTAAAATTTTGGAAAGTATCTAAACAAGAGTTTTTTGGGTATTGAGGAGTAACTGATTTTTCTAAATCATTAGTTAATTTCATTGAGACACTTCCAACATTAAAATGTTCAATTAATGGATAAGAATCTGACAAGGAATTCATTTTATAATTGATTTTTCCTGGATCAAAATTGATTTCTGGATTTGTATCATTTTTTATCATCAGTTTGTCAACTGCATTTTTGATCAAACTTTGAAATAATGGATCAGCAGATATGTCTAAATCGTTCCCTTGAACAATATCATCCAAATCAATATAAGAAAAAACATCTCTTCTGAAGAAATCTGAATTTTTAGCAGCAAAATTGGTTGAACCAGCTAAATTGTATTTTGATCCTGTGTATGACATAAAATAAATAGTTCTCAATGGACGCCAAGATAAAGATTTAGACATTTCACTGAAAATATTAATCAGTTCTAACAGAATTGCATGACCTGAGCTTTCCATTGCACCATAACATGTAGAATCTCTTGAAGAACCAATAATGATCGCAAAAGTATCTTGTTCAGAACCTTGTAATTTTCCCATGATATTCCACATTTCCTTAAATGGTCGTTGAGTTAAACTATTTTGAAGTAAAACTGTAAGACCCATATCACCTGTCCAAATAGGAATATTTACGTCATTGATTTTAGTATCCCATTGCTCAATCCTTTGACCTTTGTCTTTGAAGCTTTCCATAATACTTATAAAGTCTTTCCATTTCATAGGTATAGACGGAATAGAAGGCATGACACCTGCATTATCCAACATTTCTTGAGTATTTGCCTCAGAATTGATGGAATTGCCTGCTCCAACACCTGGTAACAACATATTACCTGGATATTTATTGGTAAATGCAACAGGTTCCCTCTGAATTGATTCCATGTCATAATACATATCTAATTCTGGGTCACTTATAAATAAAACTCCAACAGCACCTTTCTCTTGTGCATATTGTAATTTCTTATGTGCAGGATAAATCCCGCCATATTTAATTAATAGTATAGAACCTTCGATATCAATAGATTTAGCACTCAAAAGATCATAGTCTTGTGAAGTACCATAATTTGCATAAACCAATTTACCCTTCGAAGTCATATCTCTCGAACCCGGATTGAATGCTAATTTGTAGAAATCCTTTGTTATATTATCATCAACCTCCTCTTTTAGATCACAGTCTAAAATTAGATTATCGTCAGAATCTAATAATTGGACTTTAGGGTCTAACGGATAGTTTGTATATGCTTCAAATATAATATCCGAATTCAATTCCAAACGACTCTGTGAAATCAAATTTTGAATGTACTTGGATAATATCAAATCACCCACAGTACCAGCCAAATGAGGCATAGAAGACAAATACTCAAGATTTTCTTCCAATCTTTTAGCATCAACTGCCAAATCAATGAACTCGGATAATTTATTAGGATCCATAAAATCAGAACGTCCCCCAACAACACCCTCTGAATTTAATCCTGATAGTGAAGCAAAATATAAAATTGTTGAAATAAACACAAGATAAAGTATACGCTTCACTATCAACGGATTTCCCATCTTAGAAACAATATATTCAAACCTTGCATTGCCGTAGCAATATAGTTGATAAACTGGATCTACTGCATTAGCTATTGGCTGCACAATTCGTCTATTGAAAGATGCTGCAATCAATCCTGCTTTTGTACGTATATTTTGTTCATCTGAAATATCACCTTCTTCTTCTATTTCAAACATCTCAAATGTTCCTTGTGGTTCATAAGCTGGAGGTAAATCCATTGGTTCATCTATTTCGGAATCCGTTAGAATAATGTTATTTCCGGATTCCTCTTCATTAAATGCCTGTGCCTGTTGCATCGATGATGACATCAGGCTTGGAGATTCTCCTATCAAGGTACTTCCGGGTATCGTTGGTACCGGTGTATATTTGTTACTTGGTGCCATCTATCGTGTTAATTTCAGCTCTATGTATCTTTAATTATCAAATGTTTGCTTAATAATACCCTGTGATTGTAAGCCTCTATTATGGACCCGGCAAAAAGATAGATGTATTTTTTTCAATCGGGCTTGAGTCTTTAGATAGCCAATAGATGGATTATGCTGGTTATATGTCCAACGTATCCTTTCTCTGCGTCCCAACGGCTAATGTGGCCTCTTGTGTGAATAAAAGGTTTTTGTACACGGAACAAACCGGTGTTAATGCTTCTCGCATGAATTATTTAAAGACACTGCTAAACACGCAAACCCATATCTGGCAATTTAATGACAAGTGCATAAACAAATAGTAATAGTAGGGCAGGAGAAGCGGTAGTATAACAGGAGAAACAATGGTAGAATCTAGACGGTCTAGTTATAACGTAGCTCTTGTATCAGATTTCTTTTACCCCCAGCCTGGAGGAGTGGAATTACACATTTATCATTTGGCACAGAATTTAATTTCCAGAGGCCATAGTGTGGTGATTGTAACACATGCTTATGGAGATAGACAAGGTATTAGGGTGTTAACCAACGGATTGAAGGTTTACTATATGCCGAATTTGGTGTTTTACAGGCAATCGACGTTTCCGACGGTTTTTACAGCATTTCCTTTATTAAGACAGATATTCATTAGAGAACAGATTGACATTGTTCATGGACACGGTAGTTGCTCCTCATTGTGCCATGAAGGTATAATTCATGCCAATACGATGGGATTGAAAACGGTTTTTACAGATCATTCACTATTTGGATTTGCAGATGTTGCATCAATTATTCATAATAAACTTTTAAAATTCACAATGACAGATATAGGACATGTTATTTGTGTTTCACATACGTGCAAAGAAAATACAGTTTTAAGGGCAGCATTGGATCCTTCAATGGTTAGTGTAATACCAAATGCTGTGGTTCATGAAGATTTCAGACCTGCATCAATACGACCTTCGTTGAATAAAATTACAGTGGTGGTTATTTCAAGATTATTTCAAAATAAAGGTGCAGATTTATTGACAGCAATTATACCTAGACTTTGCTCCGACAGACAAGATATACGATTTCTTATTGCAGGTGATGGTCCTAAATTTATTGACCTTGAACAAATGCGTGAAAGATATCAATTACAAGATAGGGTGGAATTAATTGGAAGTATTCGACATGAACAAGTTAGAGATGTGATGGTTCAAGGACAGATATATTTGCATCCTTCATTAACTGAGGCATTTGGTACAGTTTTAGTTGAAGCTGCGTCGTGTGGATTGTTAGTTGTTACTACTAATGTTGGTGGAATACCTGAAGTTTTACCCAGCAAAATGACAGTTTTTGCTGATCCTGATGAAGATTCATTAGTCGATGCGGTTAATAAGGCAGTTTTAAAATTAAAAGAGAATAAAGTAGATACTTCAACTTTCCATTCAGAAATTAAAGAAATGTACTGTTGGACTGATGTTGCTGAAAGGACTGAGAAAGTTTATGATAATGTTATGAAACGTGAAAATACATCTGTACTTAATAGACTAATACAATATTATAACTCAGGGTCTTGGGCCGGTATACTTTTTGTCCTTTGTGTTGTTGTCGATTATTTGATTTTGGGTGTATTGGAAATTTTTTATCCTAAAGACAGCATAGATTTAGCTATAAAATGGCCACGAAAGGGAACTAATAAAGCTGAATAGAGATATTCATCTATGGTATACTGTATTATATTATAATAAATTATACAAAATTATTTACTAGAAATTTATATATTCTAATAATTGTTGGGTTTTATAACTATGATTATGTTCTGAAGTGGATATTGGATTCATATTTATTTCGAAAAGTTTATCAATTCGTTTATAAAATGAATTGGGGATAACAGAAGGAAATACTTTATGTCTCGTTATATCAGGCAATTGAGGATATTCAGCTGATTTTGTTGTAAGTTTAGATATTAAATTACGTTGGGTTTTGATCGTATCAAGTAATTTTTTCTTCTCTAAAACTTCATATTCCTCATATTCATTAGATGGAAAAAAAGATTTATTATGCAAACCAAATTTTTCAAGTTTAGAAGTCAACTGTTGAATTTGGAACATCAAATCAGATTCATTTTTCTGAGTTTCTTGAAGTTTCTTACAAACATCAGTCAGTTCATTATTTTTATTTCGTACGTTTTTCTGTAATTCAATCAGTTCATTTTGATATTTCTTTTCATCTATTAATTTAGACTGCAATAATTTGATCTTCGTATTCAAATTATCAATTTGCGATGTATCAACCAAAACTTCAACTGGTTGAATTTTTTCCCAAACAAAATGTCTTGTTAGCTTTACACTCTCAAATTTCTGTGTTTTTATAAAAGATTCAATAGAGTCTATTTTTAATCCTTTTTTCTCTTCCCTTAATAAAAGCAAGTCATTAGGAATTTCACAATCTTGTTTCAAAGTCAAGTGATAAATGGCCAATTCTCTGTCCAACAATGCATTTTCAAAAAGATTTTTCAAATTTGCATTGTCAGCGTCAATTTCTATATCAGCTGAGATTGACAAAAGTAAAACTGCATCATTTTGTTCATCGTTTGTTTCAATATAATGATAAATTAAAGAATTTGTTGTATCAATATTTTTTTGAAAGATCAAAAAATAACCTGTTGTATCGTACGGCAGAAGATGGAAAATGAATGTAAGTTTTGTATATAAGAGTTTCCAGTTTTGATTGTCAACATTTTCAAGCTTAATAATAACTTGACAAAAATTCATAAGTTGATATATTGATTTATATAGTTTAATCAACTGTGGATTTTCTGTGAAAACAATTTTGGATATGAAATTTGCAAATTCATCAGTTGAAGATTCCATCGCAGAAATTAGTTTAGAGTAAAAACCTTTGAAATGGTTATCGTTTTGTCGTAGTCTAGCTTCAAATTTGAAAACTTGCTTTTTGGCCTTTGAAAGGTTTTCTTTTTCAATGTTCAATTCTTGAGTTTTCTGTTCAAGCTCGAGTTTTAAAGAATTTACTAACTTTTTCAAATCCGTTTCTGACTCTTCATATTTATCAATAGTGTCTCTATTAATCTTAATATTATCGTGTAATTTTTCAAAATCCAAATTCAATTTTTCAATTTCAGTTGTTAAATTGGAATTCTGCACCGTTAGTTTTTCGATCAAATGTTCTGAATTCTTCAATTCATTGATTATACCATCATTTAGATCGATTGACAACAGTTTCCTTTCAAAAGACTTAAGATCCTGTTTGAGCAACTCGATAGTATTTAAATACTCAGCTTCTTTAAGCGAGAATGTCTCCTTGAGTGTACTAATTGATAGCTCAAGTGTTTTCTCTTGTAAATCCGTCATGTTGCAATCGCCAGAAACAGATTTTAAAGCGTTATAATCAATTGTCAGATGGTTCAATTTTTGCAAAATCTCATCTCTGTCAAAAAGTGTGTTGTCGTGTTCAACTTGCAACATTTCAAATTTCGACATCAAGTTGCTATAGTCCGACTGCACACTTTCGATATGTTGTACAAGCAAATTAATTTTGGTAGCATTTGAGATATCCTTCAAATCCAACATTCCAGATATTTGTAAATGCTTGACTTTTTCTGGCCGCACGAACACCCCAAAATTCTCATTGCTGTCTGCCACATTCACGGCATGTTTGTCAATATTGAAGTACCTTTTTCCTTTGACAACACCATTGTTTTTAGCAAATTTTCGACATTCCGGCACCAAAACTAATCCCAGCCATTTCCCGCTTGCAAACTCTGTCTCCCCGATGTATTCTACCGTTCCGACAATGGAATTTTCCGTATTGGATAAGTCTAGCAGCACCCAGCTTTTCAGTTGTACCTCAAATTCCATACCCTTGTTGAATGCCTTATATGAAATGTGAAATACATGTTTAGGAGTTGCATGTCCGAAAAGGGAAACCCAGGCAGCGAACCGAAGAGCTGATAAATATTGAATATTGAAAATTGGCAAGACACGAGCAAAATGAGAAGATGGAAAACAAACACGCGTAAGGATGTTTATAGCTGGTTTTGAGTGGTGGACCATAGCATCATAGAACATAAAGGTGCATATAAAGCATCGGTATATCGATCGGTAGATAGAAGGGTAAAATAGTGGAGCATACCACATATCAGGAAGAAAACAACAGAAAACATTAGAGATATGAGTGGATTGACATTGAACAAAGGCACAAGGCAGGCGAAGGTTGAATTGCTGAACGAACAGAAGCAGGAGATCAGAGAAGCATTCACGCTATTTGATATGAACAACGACGGGTATTTGGATTATCACGAGTTGAAAGTGGCGCTGAGGGCGTTGGGATTCGATATGAGCAAAAAGGAGGTGTTGGAAATAATAGAAGAATATGATAGCAACAACAAGAAGACCATAAGCTACGATGACTTCTACAGGTATGTTGCGGGCAAAATAGTTGAGCGTGATCCGGTTGACGAAATCAAGAGGGCGTTTGAGCTATTTGACGACGACGGAACGGGCAAGATCAGTTTGAAGAATCTACGAAGAGTTGCAAAGGAATTGGGGGAAAACATGACGGACGACGAGTTGGCGGCCATGATCGATGAGTTTGATTTGGATGAGGATGGGGAGATCAGTTTGGAAGAGTTCATAAATATCTGTTTAGAGAATTGATTTAACATAAGTGTAATAGTAATGAAACGCCGCAATATGCGATATACAAAAATACAAGATACCAGAAAGAGAAGAAAGATGGGGTGTGAATACGAGTACTCCTGTCGGTAATGTTTAAGGACTGTTGTGGGTCTGGCGGAATTAGGGAAGCTGTGTATTATGTGGGTTAATAAGGGGGGTAAAGGAAAATAGAGTGGAATGGAAGGAAATAGACTGTGATAGACTGTGATAGACTGTGATAAAATAGACTATAATGAAATAGACTATAATGAAATAGATTGTGATAAAATAGATTGTGATGAAATAGACTGTGATAAAATAGACTGTGATAAAATAGACTGTGATAAAATAGACTGTGATAAAATAGACTGTGATAAAATAGATTGTGATAAAATAAAATAGACTGAAATAAAATAAAATAGACTAAAATAAAAAATAAAAAATAAAAAATAAAAAATAAAAAATAAAAAATAAAAAATAAAAAATAAAAAATAAAAAATAAAAAATAAAAAATAAAAAATAAAAAATAAAAAATAAAAA
>JAJMJV010000030.1:0-99487 GCA_030563725.1 Pichia awuae
CTATAAATAGAGCACTCATTAATTCATGATCTATGTATATCATTATGACTAAATCATTACTTCATGACATATGCATATTGTAATGACTAAGACATTAGGTAATGCCTTATTTATGTCATTGTCATTGATTATGTCATTACATCATGACTTATATATTTCATATTCAACATTAATTAGACCTAAATGCAGTAAATATTGGGTTCAAGTCACTATTCTTGTATACTGAATAAATATCATGCAAACAGAAATCTCTAAACTTTAATCTTCTGATCATTAAAAAGAAAAATGTTTTAAAAACCTTTGTATTTTTACAAAAAAATAACACAAGGGATTTAAATTACTAGACAGGTATAAATTACTTAAACTTATTGATGGGGCTATGGCTCAATGGTAGAGCTTTCGACTCCAGATCGAAGGGTTGCAGGTTCGATTCCTGTTGGCCTCAATCAATAATTTTTTATTTTCAACAAAATAATGGATAGTCTTTTTATTTTTTAACAGATAATATTAATGGATAGTTTTGTTGTTTTTAACATTATTTTTTATTTAGTTCCTACGTTTTTTTAAAAAAAGTTTTTGTATCTATAAAGTTTTTATTTTTTACCCTTCTTTTTGTTTTTCTTGACTTTCGAAGGTGGAGCGGCATGACCTGTAGAATTGACATGTTGAAACAATTTATTTCGACTTGAAAAAGTTTCTTTACAAACAGAGCAAATTTCTTGTGTGGATTCACTTAATTTTGCACTTTTGTTTTGATCAGAAGTTTTAGCTTTAGTTTTACCCTTTTTAGCTTTAGTTTTTGCATTACCCCAATCATCATCATCAGAAATATCAGCACCGTTAAGAAGTTTAGAAAGTTCTTCAAGCTTTTCATCAGTCTTATTTCCCTTAAATTTACCTTTGGTGTAAGTTTCTACATCATCATAAATATCGTCATCAATTTCATCATCAATTTTATCATCTACATCGTTTATAATTTCAGTGAAATCAGATTCAATATCTTCTAATAAAGCCGAATTTACTTTTGTTTCAATTTCATCACCTTTACTTGATTCTGAATCATGATTAAGGTAACCAGCCTTTTGATCTTCTAATATTTGTTGAGCAATTAATGCTTCAAGTTCTTCATTAGTTAAATCATCAAGTTCATCAAAATCATCAAGTTCATCAAGGTCATCCAGTTCATCAAAAGATTCTAAAGCATCATTAAAATCATCCAAATCATCATCAGAAAGTTCTTCACCATCAGAACCTTTTCTAATGTAACCGCCATTATCAATTCCTAACTCAATCCCTTCCTTCTTCATTTCCCATTGAAGTTGTTTTAATAGTTTTGTGTGTTTTTTAGACTTTTCATGTTCAGAAAATTGTTTTTCACTTTTGAAAATTTTATCACAAATAATACATTCAAAAATATCATCGTCTGCTTCATCATCGTCAGATTCATCACCATTAATTTTTCTCTCTTCTTGATATATTTTATCCAACTGAGCTTCAATTTCAGCCAAATCATCAGGATCCACAGCTTGCCAATCTTGTTCTTCAAAAAGTTTCCTCTGCCTTTGCCTTTCTTCCTTTTCAATTTGCGCTTGAAGTTTCATTTCATGCCTCTTCTCAGCCAGTTTTTGCTTTTCATATTTTTCTCTTACTTTAGGATCCATCCTTGGGTCCAATTTTTTGATGTATAAAATAAACTTCCTTATGATATCATTGTAATTCTTTCTGGCTGCATCTCTAAGTTTTTTATTCTCCTTTTCCATGATTCTCCTCGTTCTTCTATCTGGAGCAGTTGAATATCTATATTCATCACACCAGTTGAAATTTTTGACAGATTGGAAATTTGACCAAACTTTGTAAAACATTCTAGTTAATTCAAAATCAGTTTTCGAATTCCCAACTCTAGGATATAGCAATTCTCTTGCATCACAAACAGTAGCAAATGATGTATCATCTTTATAGTTTACAAACCCAGGCAATTTTTGCTGTTTACCTGCAGTGACTTCCTCACTTGCAATTTTATCTAACAAAACACTAATGATTGCATAAAAGCCATTGACAGAATCATTAAAATTTTGATACAAGCTGTTATTAAAATACCGTTCAATATCTTCCACCGATGTACCAGCGTAATACGTATTGAAGTTATCATCGTTATAATTATTTGAAGAATTATTGTTATCATCACCTTCTTCCATCAATATTTGAAATTTATGAGAATCATACCAAGATCTTTCTTGAGGATCACTTAAAGTTTCATATGCCAATCTAACTTCATTAAAAAGTCTGGTTGTGTTTTCAATATCATCTGGATTTTTATCAGGATGCAGTTGTAATGCCTTTTTTCTATATGCCTTTTTTAATTCTAAAGGTGTAGCAATTTCTTCAACACCTAGAAGAACATAGTAATCTGTTTTCATTGTCTGAAATATCCAGATCAGTTAGTTGAAGGTTAAGAAAGATCAAAAGAATTCCAAAGGATTATAAAGGGTTTTAAGGATTTATAAAGGATATGGAAAGATTCATATACTTTACAGAAATTCATTACTCGGTTAAAAGTATATTCAGATGCGGTTTTACATTGAAAAAATAAGAAATGAGAAATGAAAACTCAAAAATAAAAAATGAAAACTCAAAAATAAAAAATGAAAACTCAAAAATAAAAAATAAAAAATAAAAAATAAAAAATAAAAAATAAAAAATAAAAAATAAAAAATAAAAAATAAAAAATAAAAAATAAAAAATAAAAAATAAAAAATAAAAAATAAAAATCCGAAAACAATAGAAAGTTTTAAAACTCAGAAACATATAAGCTTCTAGCGGGTGCTGATTGACATCCCAACTAAGACTTGATAAATAAGATTGGCAGTTGATTTTTCTTTTACTTCCTAGGATTCCTTTACAATCTTTTTTACTGTAATTACTATGATTACTACTGCATCCAATATACACCTATCACTTAAAAGTAAAATGAAAAACCAAACTTTGCAATTTTCCGTATGGTTGGTTCACAAAATGTGAAATATACTATATATAAGTGCACGCATATATATGTATACTGCAATCCATCGAGAACATCGTGTAGCACTCCGATAACTCGTTAAATATAATCCGACAGAATATGTGGCACCCGCTAAGAAATAACAGCACCAGGTTTCCTTGAAACCTTAATTCCGATGTGTATTGATAGCCGCAATGCCCACTGTTTTCGCTGCAAGACCTTCTTAAATAGGCAGGTTAGCCTTTAATCTAACCTTGTTTGCCATAGATAACGGCTATCTACATTTCTCCTTCATCTGCACTTGTTACTGGGAACCCAAGTGCCGAATCAAAGCGTACATTACTGATTAAACCTCAAACAATGTGTTCCACCTGGTAATTCTGGCAACGTTGATAACGCAACCTAGTGTTAGAAAGAGGATTTCATATCATATTCATTGTTGCCAGCGACCGGGCCAATAGTAATTTTCTTATCGTTGCTTTTTCTTAAGATTAGGTGCATATCAAATTTATGTTTCCTTTTCGGTCCCATCTATGATAAGGACGCACATCACCCGCTACCGTTGATTTTTATCTTTTGGAATCAACGATGATCGCAGCAGACATAGGTGAATAAGATTTGAAATTGCAATGGCTTATCAGAAAAGATGATGGATCCGTGTATGTGTATAAAAAGTAAACCGATTCTCAGAGATGTGGAGAAATGTCGACTGTGGAGGTAACATTTTGTGATAACGGAGAAAACTATGCTGACGACATCGAAATCACACAAGTCGGGCTTTTCCCCAATCACATCGGCTCACTCTAGAATCCAGGACATTGCCACACATGCTTCTAACATCAGAGAAATTGATGCTCAAGAAGCAGGTGGTGATGACGACTTGCTAGCAGAAATCGGTTATAAACAAGAATTAAAAAGAAGATTTTCAACCTTCCAAATTTTTGGAATTGCATACTCTATTATGGGTATTTTGCCGTCGATTGCTTCCTTATTAGGTACTGCATTAGCTTCAGGTCCAGCAGGTGCAATCTGGTCATGGTTCATTTCGTCACTTTTCATCTTATCGGTGGGTGTTGCAATGTCTGAATTGGCATCGGCAATCCCAACCTCTGGTGGTCTATACTACTGGACCTTCTACTACGCACCAGACGGATGGAGAGTTCCACTATCATTTTTGATTGGTTGCTCCAACACTATGGCTTTGTGTGCAGGATGTGTTTCTATCTTTTACGGATGTTCAGAAGAAATCTTAGCTGCGGTGTTCATATCACAAGATGGTGATTTCGTCATCACCAATGGTAAGACATATGGTATCTTTGCTGGTTGTGTCATTACAGGTGCACTTGCTACATGTGCTTCTTCTAAAAATGTCGCCTTTTTACAAACCTTATCTTCCATCTGCCATACAGGTTTGTTAATTTTATTTTTCATTGCTCTCCCAATAGGAACCAAAATTAATAGAGGAGAATTTAACAATGGTCATTTCATCTTTGGAGAAGTCCAAAACCACTCAGACTGGCCAATTGGCTGGCAATTCTGTTTATCATTCATGACCGCTGTCTGGACAATTGGTGGATTTGATTCCTGTGTTCATATGTCGGAAGAAGCAAAAAATGCATCATATGGTGTCCCAATCGGTATTGCCAGTTCGATTGGTTTATGTAGTATTCTTGGTTTCTTTATTTTGATCTGTACAGCTGCATGTATGAATTCTGATGTTTCAACAGTTTTAGGAACCGAAACCGGTTTCCCAATGGCACAAGTTATTTTTGATTCATTAGGAAAAAAATGGGCAATTGCATTCATGTCATTGATGGCAGTGTGCCAATGGTTGATGGGTGCTTCAATTGTCACTGCATGTTCAAGACAAATTTGGGCTTTTGCAAGAGATGACGGTCTTCCATTCTGTGATTTCATCAAAGTTGTCAATAAAAAATTAAGAGTTCCATTAAGAGCAGTCATTGCTGCCAGTACAATTTCTTTAGCTCTTGGTTGTCTTTGTTTGGCTGGACCTGCGGCGTCAGCTGCTTTGTTTTCTCTTGCAGTTGCGGCAAACTACGTTCCATGGTGTATTCCAGTTTTATTAAAATTAACTGCCGGTAAGCATAAGTTTAGACCAGGCCCATTCTATCTTGGTGAAACATTGTCCAAAATTAATGGTTGGATCGCATGTGTTTGGGGTTTATTTGCTATTGCATTAGTTTCTTTCCCAGCCTCAAAATCTGTTGACAAAACTGATATGAACTACTGTGTTGTTATAAGTGTTGGTGTTTGGATTTTGTCTATGGTTTTCTTCTTCACTTACAAATATAAATTTTACCATGGTCCAAAAAGTAATTTGGATGATGATGATGTTGAAAGCATCAACGACAGTACAGATGAAGTTGCAGTATATGACGTCAAGGAAGCCGTTTAATCTTTTTAATATCTGTTTATAAGCCTATTTATCTTTTTTGTACATTTAACTTTGTATTTACTTGTCATTACTTTGTATTGACTTTTTATTGACTTTTTATTGACTTTGTATTGACTTTTTATTGACTTTTTATTGACTTTGTATTGACTTTTCCTTGACTTTTTATTGACTTTTTATTGACTTTGTGTTTGCTTTTTATTGACTTTTTATTCATTTTTTATTGACTTTTTATTGACGTTTTATCTTTTTTTTCTTTTATTAACTGCCTAATATAAATTGCATATTCTCATAACTTTGAGTCTTATCTCGGCGTTTGATTGCTTTTATCAGCATTGCTTTCCGATACACAGAGGTAACGAGAGAACACAAGACAAAGCCAACAGGTCGATCGACGCAAAAAAATACAAGCATGGTTTTTTTTCGGCCACGCGGGCAAAATCGTCTCTGGTTCTGATCCCGCTGAGTTGAATGCGTGTTGTTTGCACTCGAGAAAAGAACAGGAGGGAATAATTGTATATAACTCAAAGCTCGATAGGAGTAGATTATCGTCAATGGTTGTTTTAGCTGCTTCCGTGTGTACTCATAGTGGTAAACCTATTATTTCTAGACAATTTAGAGAATTGTCTAAAGACAGGGTCACCGCTTTATTATCAAATTTCCCATCATTATTAGCAGATTCAGGACAATCACAACATACTGCGGTTGAGGATGAGTTCGTTAGATACATGTACCAGCCATTGGAGGAATTTTATGTCGTCTTAATCACCAATAAACACTCGAATATATTACAAGATATTGATACATTACATTTATTTGCACAATCAATCACTTCTATTCTTAGAAATATTGACGAGAAGGAAATTTATGAAAACTGTTTTGAACTTTTGAGTGCTTTTGATGAAATCGTGTGTCTAGGCTATAAAGAAAACCTAACTTCAAGCCAAATTGTCAATTTCCTTGAAATGGATTCTCATGAAGAAAGAATTCAAGAAATTATTGAAAGAAACAAAGAACTAGAAGCTGCCGAAGCAAGTAAAAAGAAAGCAGCAGAATTACAATTTAAAGAAATGATGAAAAAAGGTAATCCTCATGGTTTCAATTCGATGGAACAACATTCTCATTCTCAATCATATGGTCAAGATAGTTATGGTTATCAAAACCAAAACCAACAACAACATCATTTACAGCCTCAAGCACAACAATACAATAATTTTAAAACTGAATCTTCACAGTCACCTCTTTCTTCTTATAGGGAAGCAAAGAGAAGTGGGGGTATGCAATTAGGTAAGAAATCTTCTGCTTTCAGCGATGGTCAACCATTATTAGTTGAAACACCTGCACCTCAAAGGCAAGCCCTTCAACAGAAGTATCAGCAATCTAACCAAAATCTCAATGAACAACGCACGCCTTCTAAACCACAATATTCACAAATCGAGAATAATGGTATTTTATTTACAATAAATGAAAAGTATTCCGCCCAAATTTCAAGAGAAGGTACTATATCATCAGCAGAAGTTAAAGGTGATTTACAAATAAGAATCAATGATCCTGACCTAGCATATGCACAAGTGCACCTATCACTCGAAAATAATAATAATATCTCATCACAGTATAAAACTCATCCTAATGTGGATAAACAGTTATTTAATTCATCATCGATTATTGGCCTTAAGGATCCAACAAAGCCATTCCCATCAAATGATCAGAATTTGGGTGTTTTAAGATGGAGATCTGTTTTGAAGAATACCGATTCCGATGATTCAGCTGGTTTATTACCAATAGTATTAACAACTTGGGTCAATAATAATAATGATGGTACTATTGGTTTGACATTTGAATATGAATCAAACTCTAGTAAGAAGGTCGATGAAGTTAATATTATTATACCGATTGTTAACGCATTTTTACAATCTGCTGAAAATGATAATGTAATTTTACAACATACCGATGATGGTGTAAGTATCAAATTATCTAACTTGGAAGAAGAACCATCCGGATCTTTTGAAATTCTATGTAAAGATGTCGATGATGAAGAATCTTTATTTCCTATGGAATTATCATTTGGCAATTTGAAAAAGATTGAGTCAACCGAAGGTCTTCAAGTAAACATTGTGGATGTTGTCAATACTGAAAACCCAGATTCCTCATTACCATTTGATATTTACATTAACCCAACTAATGAAAGTTTCTATGTCATTTAATTTATTATCATTTATTTTATTATCCCCACCAATTCACTCTTTTTTATTTATTAAATAGAATCCAGTTTTATATAACAAAAGCTTTCTTTGGCACACCAATAGCAATATCAAACTAATTTTCGAATAAAATTTATTTTTATTGAAGATACGACAGACTTGTAGATGTGAAGTTTTAGTGAAAAGTTAAATGTAGAATAGTCTCAAACAAATACAGTAATTACAGTAATAAAAGTAAGGTCCATTATACACTTGTCTTTAATGCAAAACCTTAATTATTAGAGTTTAACCATCAGATGTAAATGAACCAAGAAAAAACATATGGTATACTCTGGGAACATAAATAAAATTTTGGGTAACTCAAAGATAAAACATCTACAATCTTTTCGGGACTAGCTGTGGTTTTAGATCGATTGATTAGTTATGGATAAGACCTGTGGCCTCGAACTGCATTGATTCATTAAGTTCTTTACCCGAATGCAGGGGCATCAATTAGCCGACATACACCAATTAGGAAATTTATCCGAAAAAAATGTTTCCCAGAATTTCAAGTAATTTCTTCGACCTGTTGAAGATTGGTATATTTTATGGTTAGTACAGAGAAAACCAATGTCAGAATCAGTCATTGACGATATTAAAAATGATCCAGAATTTAAAAGACTAAGGGCCAAACATTTGAGAGAAAAAAAGCAATTAGAGTCAAAACATGAAAGTGAAAGGAACTGTATGATTTCTAGACAAGAGTCTGAAGGAAAAGAAATTGAGTTGAAACTTTTGCTAACCAAATACAGAGAATTGGAAAAAAAGGTCCATACTGGTAAACAAGAGAGTGTCATTATTGATACTTCAGATGAAGAAGTAATGGATGAAAGAGAATTTGAAGCAACCAAAGGAATTATAGGAAACAAGAAACGTAGAGCATCAACTAATTCTAATCTAACAACAAGAAGTGGAAAAAAATCAAGTTTTGAAACTGCAAAACGCAGAAGATCGTCTGTTTCTAAACCAAAACCAACAATTTCGATTAAGGAGCCCACATCAACAAGGAAGCAAAAACCAGAAAAACAATCAGAATCAGCTAAAAACACAGGACTGAGAAGGAGCAGAAGACTATCAATGTTAGAGCCATTTGAATTGCCAACAGAAAAGTCAAATGCAAAAGAAGTAAAAGAAAAGGAAGAAGAAAAAGAAGGCGATAAATCTGATTTAATCACCTGTGAAGAATATAGCAGTCTTATCAAAAATGAAAAAGTTTCTAAAGACAAAATCCGGCTTCCAAGAAATGCACTTGAAATGGAAGACTATACCCATTTCATACAAAAATGGTTCTATGGTAATAAAGAGCCTTTTGTTATTCCATTAGCTGAGGGCAAAGAACGTGTAGACGATTGGTCTTCAAAAGTTGAATATTCTGTGTATTATAGATTCGAAAAGGTTGGGATCCTATTGGAAAAGGTTTTTCCAGAAATAAAAACAAACAAGACACTAGTTAATACAATCGATCATTTTATGAACAATATCAAAATCGAAAACCCATATATTGCTGAAAAGGTCAAAAATCCTAAATCCTTATCATTATTCTTAACAGGTACGGGTAAAATTCCAACAGACTTGAGAAAACTGGGTGTTCAAGGCCGAATTGATTTGTTATCAAGTCTTTTAGCTCAAAACAAGCGCAATTAGTTATTGTAGTAGTATATAGATTCATCATAAAAGAACAATAGATAAGTAAGGAGCAGCTGCAGCAGTAGTTTGTCTTACCGCGTGAAATCTTAATGGTTGATTTTTCATTGGAATACAATTTTTATCTAGAAAGCTCTACATAAATTAACGATTTTATGTCATTTTATACAAAAAAATAAATGAATACGCTAGGGCTAGCTAATAAGGTGAAACTGAACTTGACACATTCAATTATGTGGTCTAATATGACGACATTTCCAG
Source organism: Pichia awuae (assembly GCA_030563725.1). Lineage (NCBI taxonomy): Eukaryota > Fungi > Ascomycota > Pichiomycetes > Pichiales > Pichiaceae > Pichia > Pichia awuae. The sequence goes on from JAJMJV010000030.1 coordinate 9,557, forward strand.
TTGAAGGCGTAAATAAAAGAATACATACCAGCTTAAGTGGTAAATTGCATTTGAATGAAGAAACATATATTCTACAAGGAACAAATCCACGAAGTGGTAATAAAGAATATGTTTTAGCTTTGAATAAGAGGTGTAAAGTGACTCTTGAAAATTTGGATCAAATTTTCAAGTGTATTGAATCCAAATGTAAGGAAGAAATTAGTAAAATATTAATTGCTATTGTCGATAATGATGGATCAATTATGTTCAATTACATCAGTCGTGGTGTGAAAAGTTATACACAATAGGTTATACAAGATTAAAAAAATTGGGAAAAATAACTACTTAGTGCTGTAGATAAAGATACCTTGGATACAGGAGATTGAATTTGGAAATCTGGTTGAAAACTTTCAAGTTCAGAAACCAGGTCAGGATGTTCTCTGTTCAACCATACGTGAATAAAATTTTCTGGCAATTCGTCAATGGTATTGCATTTAAGGTATATGAGTAAAATGGATTTCAGGAATCCATCGTGGTTTTGGACATTAGATAAAACAGATTTCAATTTTTCAATACAATGCATATTTGAAATAATCGATTTTTTCAAACTGATGTTATGTAGTTGTTGATCAATTTGAGCTTTCTGCAAATCGTTGATCACCGGAGTATCGTGCAAATTTTTTTCTTCTTTCTTCAAGTGCTGCAGCTCATCTTGTAACTCGGGATCTAAAATAGACGGGCTATTATCATCATCAATTATACCTTCTCCAAGGCACAATTCAACTGCAAAAGCCCGCATATCTACCGGAGCTTTATACTGTGTTGGCCACGGTAACAGGTTTTGAAATGTAGCACGAGTATATGCTTCATAATTCTTTTTATTGACAAAAAAGTTATATAATGTTATCACTTCTAAAATTTTCAGCATATCTTTAAGGTAGGCTGTATGTAGGAGCTTTGATTTTGGATCCGTTTCCATCTCTTCAATTTCACCCTTTAATTTGATAAATCTCCATATCGGTTCGAATCCAATGATCTGTTCTTCATTTGAAATTGGTAACGTTGGAAGTCTACCTGAATGTGAATCAAAAATGTTGGAATTTGGAACGATTTCAAATTCTTCCTTTAAAGAATTTTCACACAGTAAATGGGATAAAATATGTGAAGAAACATCAAACGGTGCTATTTGCGATCCATCACCCCATGCATAAATACTATATTTCATTGTATCTGTTCTCTATTTTTATCTTATTTCATGTATAAATAATTATATAAACATATGATGAAAAAATCCTTCATACGCAAATTTCAATAGATAGATTTGCTCAAGAGCATGGATTATAAAAAATGAGACAAGGGCGAGTAGAGCTTCTGAAACATTACAGGTTGTTTGTTTAGTAGGGCATTTGGAATACAAATGAGTGTGGAAAAGAGGAAAGCAGAAGAAGAAGAAGTAGACGTTGGAGAAACACGGGAATGCAAAATTCAACGTGTGGAAGAGACAGAAAGTCTTGAATATGAATATAAAGAATGGAAATCGATCCTTTCGAAGAAACTTGAAGAAGGAAATAAGGAAAAGATAGCTGCAGCATTTGACAAATATTTAAGCCAATATGTGAACGATGGAGATGTATGGGCTGATTATATTGAATGTATGATTGGGGATGGCAGTGAGTTAGATAAGAAACGTATTGAATCATGTTTTTTTAAAGTTTTAACTAAAATTTATAATATTAAATTATGGAAACTATATTTAAGATATGTTGAACTTATTAATCCCATTACACCAGATAATGGGGAAAAGGCAAGGAGTATTGTTTTAAAAGCATATAAATTTGCTATTGATACAGTAGGAATTGATTTTTTTAAAAGTAATGAAATTTGGGGTGCATATTTAAAGTATCTATATGTCTGGCAAGCAGTTAATCCAAATGAAGTTGAAACAAGAGAAGGATTAATCAGAAAGGCATTAAAATCAATGATTAGCCACCCAAGTATTGATTTAGAAGAAAATTGGAAGGTGTTTACAAAATTTGAAAGTGATATCAATTTAAGTAAATCAAGGAAAATCATATCTGATGCAACACCAGAATATTTGAGAATTAAAAGTATCAATGACGAATTAATCAAAATGACAAAGAATTTAGTAAAAGTTGAAGATAGAAAATATACTGTCAGACAATTAAATAAATGGAAAAAATGGATATTATGGGAAAAGGAGAATAAACTCAATTTACCCGAAGAAGAACTTAAAAAGAGGGTATTATATGTTTACAACTTATCAACCCAATATTTATGTTTGATTTCAGAGGTTTGGTTTAACCATTTTGTTTATTTAAATAAAATCAATAAAAGATTAGAGTCAATTGAAATATTGAAGAATGGGTTTAGTGTAAATCCAAGTAGTTTGATATTATGTAATGAAATTTCCAAAATACATGAAAGTGATAATAAAATTGAAGAAGTAAAAAATATTTGGTATCAATTGATTGAGTATATTGAGTTGAAAAAAATTGGTAATTTTAACAAAATAATAACATATTGTTATTGTGAATTAATGAAAATCGTCAATAGATTATCAGGAATCAAAGAAGTCCGAATTGTTTTCAAAAAAGCAAGACAATTTAAAAATATTGAATGGAATATATTTTATGAATATAGTATGATTGAACATTATAATGGAGAAAATAATATTGCGAATAGATCATTTTCTTTAGGAATGCAATATTTCAAACAAAATGAAGCATTTATTATTAAATATCTAGAATTTCTCATCAGCATTAAAGATATGATTACATTCAAAAAGATTGTTGAAGTTTCAATTGAATATTTCAAAGAAACAGGTAATATGAAAGCATTGAAAAAGATTTTCAGAAAATATTATCAGGTTGAATTTAGATTTGGAGATATTAAATTAATCAACAAATTAGTCGAAAGATATGCTAGTATCTTTGGTGAGATGAATTGCATTTCACTTTTCTATGAGAGTGTTGATGATGATCTTAGTGGATTTAATGCAATCAAAGAATTAGATCAGTATAAAACTGAATATGAAGTGACAACAGAAGTGGAATCGGGTGAAAGTGATGTTGAAATTACAAAGGTAGTTGCCGAGCTAGGCGCCACCGAACAACCAGCAAATAACGAGACATCCTCCGAAGATAATGAGAAAGATTTGAAAGACAAACTAGAGTCATTTTTGAACGCACTTCCACAAGATCCAAATGTCAGGGAGCAGATCAAAAGGTTGAGTATTGGACAATTGATGGAGCATTTTGGTCAGTGAATAATTATATATATATATATATATGTACATGTATATGTATATATGTAAATGTATAATTTAACATATTTATTTTTTTACACGTACAATTAGATTTACAATTAGATTTACAATTATACAACCACATCTAAAACCACATCTAAAATACCAGCTATCCATCATTTATCCCTCATATGTTTGTACCACATCCACTACACCACGTCTCTTTCTACACTCTCCCAGCACAACCGGCCCGTTCCCTGAAGCCGAGTGAATTTCAGCCGGTTCGCGTTATTTCATGACGGGGTGTGAAATTGGGGGTGTGTTACGACACACACCTTGGCACATTTAAACAGGCACGATCGCCTGCTTGTTGCTGAACTGCTCTGTTTACGTGTGTAGACACAGTTAGATCTAGGTATGTATTGTAGCGGTCACAGATGCAGGCGACACGATGGGTGCTCTTGGAGAGAAAAATGGGCGGTACGTAGTGGTGTGTTGGTATGTGGCAAATCGTATGAGGCCAACGGTACGTGGCAAAAGGAAATCGGTTAATGCAAACAAAGGAACAGAGAGAACGAAGATTCGTTTACACCGGGGTTTCCAGAGTGTGCAAGTACCAATAAACCGTAGACAAGATGCACAGAGAGGGCTGTGGAGATAGGGACAGAAAGGGAAATGGATACAAGAGAATAGGAAACATAGGTACATTGCCAGGCTGAGCCATCAGATTCTCTGAGAATCTGATGGCAAGGTATCTCATATACATTTCCATTCATCTGATTGGCACAAGTCTTAGATCCGGTCCCTATATCAACCCTCCTGTTGCAGTTGCTATTGCTGATGGTCTTGTTATTCATGCCAAACAACAGAAGCATAGCTTCTGTTGATACTTTTACCTCTCTGATGCGGTTCGCATCCGACCCGGAGAAGGGTTTTTGGAAGAAAAAAAAGTCTCCGGGTCGCCATTTCACCGTTGGTCCATTTTCCGACATTTTTTCTCCGCCAAAGAGCTCCAATAACGGCTAAGTTGCGCTGGTTTCCGAACGAACGAACTATTGTTACTAACAAACACCCCCCTCCTCTCTCTTAGTAGGTAGGACACAGACTCCATTTTTTCAGACTATAAGTTCTTTCCATCTTTACAGTGCAATTTAAAATGCTTGCTGCAAAATCATCAATCAGATTAACTACTAGAGCTTTCTCATCTACTAGCATGGCAATGAGAATCGAAAAGGACGCATTTGGTGACATTGAAGTCCCAGACCAGAAATATTGGGGTGCTCAAACCCAAAGATCATTACAAAACTTCAAGATCGGTGGTGCAAGAGAAGTTATGCCTGCACCAGTTATCAAATCTTTTGGTATTCTTAAGAAGGCAACTGCTAAGGTTAATGCATCATTAGGTTCTTTAGATCCAAAATTATCTGAAGCTATCCAACAAGCTGCAACCGAAGTTGCTGAAGGTAAGTTGATGGACCACTTCCCATTAGTTGTTTTCCAAACTGGTTCTGGAACTCAATCCAACATGAATGCTAACGAAGTTATTTCTAATAGAGCAATTGAAATTTTAGGTGGTGAATTAGGTTCTAAGACCCCTGTCCATCCAAACGATCACGTTAACATGTCACAATCTTCTAATGATACTTTCCCAACTGTTATGCATATTGCTGCAGTCACTGAAATTTCCACCCATTTATTACCTGAATTAACAGCTTTAAGGGATGCTTTACAAGCAAAATCTGACGAATTCAAAGATATCATTAAAATCGGTAGAACCCATTTACAAGATGCTACTCCTTTAACTTTAGGTCAAGAATTTTCCGGTTATGTCCAACAATGTACTAACGGTATCAAAAGAATTGAAATTGCTTTAGAACATTTAAGATTCTTAGCTCAAGGTGGTACCGCTGTTGGTACTTGTTTAAACACTAAAGTTGGATTCCCAGAAAAGGTTGCCGAAGAAGTTACCAAATTAACTGGTTTACAATTCTATACCGCACCAAACAAGTTTGAAGCTTTAGCAGCTCACGATGCTATCGTTGAAATGTCCGGTGCTCTTAACACTGTTGCTGCTTCCTTATTCAAGATCGGTAACGATATTAGATATTTAGGTTCAGGTCCAAGATGTGGTTATGGTGAATTATCATTACCAGAAAACGAACCAGGTTCTTCTATTATGCCAGGTAAAGTCAACCCAACCCAAAATGAAGCTTTAACCATGGTTTGTACCCAAGTTTTCGGTAACCATTCATGTATTACATTTGCAGGTGCATCAGGTCAATTTGAATTAAATGTTTTCAAACCAGTCATGATCTCCAATTTATTATCTTCTGTCAGATTATTAGCTGATGCTTCTAATTCTTTCAGAATTAACTGTGTTGAAGGTATTATTGCAAACACTGATAAGATTGACAAATTATTACACGAATCCCTTATGTTAGTCACTGCATTAAACCCACATATTGGTTACGACAAGGCATCAAAGATTGCAAAGAATGCACACAAGAAGGGCTTAACCTTAAAACAATCTGCTTTAGAATTAGGTTACTTAACTGAAGAACAATTTAATGAATGGGTCAGACCAGAAAACATGATTGGTCCAAAATAAATTATCTGACAATACCTTACTATATTCTTAGAACTCTAGAGTTTTGATAGCTTTTTTTATACACTTTATATGATTATTTAACGATCCTATTATAAAAATAAAATTCCAATAATTAACATTTTAATAATTAATATCCTAATAACTAATATTTTAATAACTACTATGTATTAACTACTATGTATTAACTACTATGTATTAACTACTATGTATTAACTACTATGTATAAACTAATAATATGATAATCGGTGGTGGTTAATAAATATTACATATTGTACAAATAATAAAAAGCCATCTTGTGAAAGAACAAGCTCATAAAACTTCAAATTGGGAAAAGGAATGCGCGATGCAGAGGAGCCATCATTTTAAGAGGCACATTTTGCCCTCTGCTACGATTCGTTCATTTGATTCTTTTCTTTGTGTAAGTGCAACTAACCAAGCTATGTTTGGACACTCCAAAAGATTACTATCAAAGAGAAGGATTCTCTGTAAAAGGGTGACCCTGACAAACATTTTACCAAGTGTTAGATTTGCGTCAAAACTTTCAAATCAAGATACAAGATATTTGCTAGAAAATGTCAAACAATCAGCACTTTACAATAATTTATCGGTTTCTAATTTGTGGAAAGACTCTAATTTTGCCAGCCCACTAAACGATGGTCAGCTAAAGAGTATTTTTGAGTTTTCTAAAAAATCTAACGATAAGGCCGATATTAATAAAGATAATAAAGATAATAAAGATAATAAAGACAATAAAGACAATAAAGACAAAAAGGAAGAAGACAAAAAAAAGAAAGATGATTCCGAAATTGAAAAGGATAATGAAGTTGATGTAAATAAATCAAATAAAAAATCATCAGTTTCAGCAAGTGAGTCTTCCGGACCTGCTGCAACTGCCAGTGCACCATCTGCACCTGGTGATGATGGTAACGATGAAGATGCTGATTTTCCACCAACAAAAACAAAAGCTAAATCATCATCTTCAACAGTTGTTGAATTACCAGAAGTTTACCCACAAATTGTTGCACTACCTATTTCACGCCGTCCTTTATTTCCAGGGTTTTATAAAGCAGTTATTATTTCTGATGTTAATGTTATTAAGGCAATCAAAGAATCATTAGATAGAAAATATCCATTTATTGGTTGCTTTTTATTCAAAGATGAAAACATGGAAAGTGATATTATTGAATCTAAAGATCAAGTTTTTGAAACAGGTGTTTTGGCTCAAATTACTTCTAATGTTTATACAAAGGATAAAGATACTGGGGTTGAAACTTTGACAACAGTTTTATATCCACACAAAAGAATTAGAATCGACGAATTATTCCCTCCAACTGAAGCAACTGAAGCAGATGAAACTTCAAATGATGGTGTTTCCAAGGTAACAATCATTGATGCTGAACAACCAGATGCTAAAAAACAAATTATTGAAGGTATCACTGGTGAAAAAGAAGGTGATGAACCAGTTAAAAATTTAGAACCTTCTGAGTTAATTGAAGAATCTGAAACTCATCAAATTGATGAAGTAATTGATGAGGAAGACAATCCAACAGAATTTTTAAAAAAATACCCAATTACATTAGCTAATGTTTCTAATGTTGAAGATGAAATTTTTGATAAAAATGATCCCGTTATTACATCTTTAACTTCTGCTATTTTAGACGTTTTAAAGGATATGTCAGCTGTAAATAAATCTTTTAGTGATCAACTTGCAACTTTTAGTGCATCTCTTCATAGTGATATCTTTAACTGTCCTGAAAAATTAGCTGATTTTGCTGCTGCTGTCACAGCAGGAAGTCAAGCCGATTTACAACAAATCTTGGATTGTGCTAATATCTCTGAAAGGTTAGAAATGGCGTTAACTGTCTTAAAGAAAGAGTTAATGAATAAAGAAATGCAAAAAAAGATTGAAAAAGATATTGAAGAACGAATGGCTAAAAGACACCGTGAATATCACCTTAATGAACAATTAAAATGGATTAAAAAAGAACTTGGAATTGATGATGGTAGAGATAAATTAATTGCTAAATATAATGAAAGAGTTAAAGATTTGAAAATGCCTGAAGAAGTTAAAAAAATATACGATGAAGAAATTGCTAAATTAAATACTTTAGAGACCGTTATGTCAGAGTTTACTGTTACAAGAAATTATTTAGATTGGTTAACTCAAATTCCATGGGGTAAACAATCTGTTGATAATTATAATATTAAAAGGGCAAAGAACGTTTTAAACGAAGATCATTACGGATTAAAAGATGTTAAAGATAGAATTGTTGAGTTTATCGCTGTTGGTAAATTATTAAATAAAATTAATGGTAAAATCATTTGTTTTGTTGGTCCTCCAGGTGTTGGTAAAACATCTATCGGTAAATCTATTGCAAAATCATTAAATAGAGAGTTTTATAGATTTTCTGTTGGTGGTTTAAGTGATGTTGCAGAAATCAAGGGTCATAGAAGAACTTATGTCGGTGCAATTCCCGGTAGAGTTGTTCAAGCTTTAAAGAAAACACAAACCGAAAATCCTTTAATTTTAATTGATGAAATTGATAAAATTTCTCATTCCCATTCTGTCAATGGTGGTGATCCATCTGCTGCATTATTAGAATTATTAGATCCTGAACAAAACGGTACTTTCTTAGATAATTATATGGATCTTCCAATCGATTTATCTAAAGTTTTATTTGTCTGTACTGCTAATTCTTTAAGCACCATCCCTGGCCCATTATTAGATCGTATGGAAGTCATTGAAATCTCAGGTTATATTGAAGATGAGAAGATTAAGATTGCTGAAAAATACTTAGCACCTGATGCCAAAAAACATACAGGTTTGGAAAATGTTAATGTTGAATTGACTGAAGATGCAATTAAATCCTTAATTAAAAACTATTGTAGGGAAAGTGGTGTTAGAAATTTAAAAAAACAAATCGATAAGATTTACAGAAAAGCCGCATTAAATGCAGTTGAAGCTGTGGGAGATGAAGAAATTGATGAGTTAATTGCACAAGAAAAGGAAGCTATTTTACCTGATGGTAGTGTTACTGATGCTGCATCCAAAAATTCAGAATCAGTTTCAGATAAAAGTGAAGAAAAGATAGAAAGTGAAGCAAACAAGGTTGAAACATCTGAAGCAACTGAATCAATCCCTCAAATTGTCATTCCTGATGACTATAAAGCAGTTATTACATCCGAAAATTTGAAAGATTATGTTGGAGTTCCAGTTTATACCGCTGATAGATTATATGAAACTACAGTTCCTGGTGTTGTCATGGGTCTTGCATGGACATCCATGGGAGGTTCTGCATTATATATTGAATCTGTTTTGGAACATGCAATTACTAAAGATTCAAGCGCTAAATTAGAAAGAACAGGTCAATTAGGTGATGTCATGAAGGAATCTGTTAGAATTGCATATTCATTTTCCAAGATGTTTTTAGCAAAACATTTCCCAGAAAATCAATTTTTTGATAGGGCACAAATCCATTTACATTGTCCAGAAGGTGCTACTCCAAAAGATGGTCCATCTGCGGGTATTACTATCACATCTTCTTTCCTTTCATTGGCATTAAATAGATCATTAAGACCAGATGTTGCAATGACTGGTGAAATTACATTAACTGGTAAAGTTTTAAGAATTGGCGGATTGAAGGAAAAGACTATTGCAGCAAAAAGAGCTGGTGTTACAACTATTATTTTCCCTAAGGGTAACGAATCTGATTGGAAGGAATTACCTGATAATGTTAAAGAAGGTATGACACCAGTTGCTGCAGATTGGTACCAGGATGTTTTTGATGTTTTATTTGACGATGTTACTACAAAAGAGGGTAACACTGTTTGGAAGGAACAATTCGATAAGATCAAGGAGGAAGAAAAGAGAGAGAAAAATGAAAAATAGTTTTACTAGTTAATAAAACTTAGATGAATTTTAATGTTACGAACGAATTTAATGAATTATTTTACCTTTTTTTTACTTTAGCCTATACCTTTTAGATTTACTTTTATTTTATTTATTTTATGCATTGATTAGTCTTTATTGTTTAATGATGGCTAGGCTTTGTTTCATGTATATATTGTATAATTTACTTCACTTCAAAGTGACAAGAAAATTTGAAAAATGTAAAACTCGACATGAAAAATAGCGAGCACGTTGTGAAGCGTTGAAGAAACACGATGAAGTGGTTCCTTCAATAGGAAAACCCAACACGGATGAGTGATACAGATACCGACACAAAAACAAATACATCTGATTCTATAAACAAGGTAAATGAACCTGTTGAAATTTTCAAGCAAGCATTAACTTACAACGTGATTGCCAAATATGATCAGTCAATTTCACAACTTTTACACATTTCACCATACTGTGTAATATATGAATATAATGAGGAAGCCGAAGATTGGGTAAAGACTTCATATACTGGCCCTGTCAGTGTATATGCACGCCGAAGCCACTGGGATAGATATGATGAAAACAGTCCTAAAGTTAAAGTAGATGATATTTTGAATTCTAGTAATGGTGGATATTATAAATTTGGTCTGATAGTTCTTAATCGGGGCCAGCCTGAAAACTTTAGTATTGGATTTCTTGGTGAAAAATACGTCGATGATCAAGACGTTGAAGATGAAAAGAGCCTTTTAGTGGAGAAAACAGATGAATTGATAATTATTAGAGATTTTAATGGTAAAACTTTCGGATTATGGCTCTTCGATGAAAAGGATAGGGAATACATGTATCAGTTATTACTTTATTGTGTTGAAAAATTAGAATAGTTATGTATTATATATTTATACGCTTATAAAAAGAAATATATTAATAGTTAGGCGTAGAAACTCCGGAAGCCTTCTTTTTAGCAGGGGCTCTTTTCTTCTTTGGTGGTTCTTCATTAATACCTGGTGTCATGCTTCCATCGTCACCGGCCGCCGCCGCCGCAGCAGCTTGTGCTGCCAGTTGTTTTTTTGTTGGTTTTCTTGGCTTTTTGGGTTTATCTGTTTTCTTTGTTGATGTACCTTTTCCAGTTTTACCAAGTTTTCCTTTTCCCGTTAAATCTTGATTATTATTGGCAGTATTTAGACCACTTGATTCATTCTTAATCTTCTCTTGATCTGTATTGCCATTTGAAATTCCCATAAAGGGTTTTTGTGTACCAATACTAGATGTAAGTGAATTAAAGCCTGTATAACCACTCACAGGAGGACTTTGAGCAATTGAATTTCTTAAAATATTGTCTTTTTTCATTGCATTTTGCTGCCTGAGACTTTCAATAAATCTGAATCTTTCTAACCTTGGGATTTCAACCGATTGTTTATTGACAGATATATTACTATGAGCTGTGGATTGTGACATAATAAGCATAAGTTTTTCATATTTGGAATTACATTGTGATTCATCTTGATGTAATGGTTTATAATTATAATTATCTTGATTGATAGACTTTCTTCCCTTTCCTATTCTACTGCCTGAAACAACTTCTCTCATATCTTCTCTATGCGGAAAATCCATCTTATCATTTTCTTCATCGTATGCAGGAACCATCATTTGGTTCGTTGGCCATAAAGATTTATCTTCCAAATATGGATTATGAATAGTCTGTAAATTGATACTTCTAAAACGCGATGCCAATATTTCACTTTCGTATGTTAAAACAAATGCATCACCAAACATTTGAGTATCTGTAGAGAGACAAAAATCTTCATACATTGCCTGAGGAGTCAACCTTAATATAGTTCTATATTCTTTATATTTTTTAGTTGGTGTAATTTCTGGGGCAATAGATTTTTCATCAAAAAGGGCTTGGCCTTCTGTTCCAGCTTGTTGCAAATTTTGCTGCAACAACTTTTCAGATTCAGTTTTGACAGGGACAATTGAAGTATCTTCATTTTGTTTTATTCGATGATCATAAACCCGCATAATTAGATTACCATCATAAAGTAAAATATTACCGTCTTTGATAATTTCTACTAAAGAGTCAGGTATTTGTTTTTTGGCAACACACTTGAGAAATTCTCTAATTGAAGGATCAGATTTAGGTATTATATTATCACTATTACCAAATTTGAAATGATCTTCATGAATATGAAAGTCTAAAGATGACGGATTACTCTCAAATTTTTTCAAAAGTTCTTCATCAGATTCATAATACTTCTGCTGTTTCGCTTTTCTTCTAAGAAGCTGTGCTCTAAGCATTTGTTGCTGTTGCGGTGTTAATTTTTCATATTGCTCAGGTGTAATACCAAGCAATTTATGCTGCTGCTGCTGCTGTTGTTGCTGTTGTTGTTGCTGTTGTTGGTATAATAATTTCGTTTGTTGTGCTTGAGCATCTGTTGTTTTATTCTGCATAGTAGAATTAGATGATTGATTAACAGCTTGGGATTGATTTACTCTGTTATTCGGTAAGTTAACCGGGTGATTCATTGACAATTGTTTATCCGTAGCTGATACATTAACCCCAGATGATTGTCTAGCGTAATTGACGGGATTGCTAATATTAGCAGCACTAACAGAATTAGTAGAAGTAGTATTAGACATATTAACAGGTGGAGGCAAACCCTTGTAAGATGCGTGTGCTTGACCCGGTGTAGCTGATATCGGAGACTGGGTCATATTATAATCATTAACAGCAAGCGTTTTAGCAAATTCACCTGGGACACTTTTACCAGGAACACTTTTACCAGGAACACTTTTACCAGGAACGCTTTTACCAGGAATACTTTTACCAGGAATACTTTTACCAGGAATACTTTTACCAGGAATACTTTTACCAGGAATAGATTTGGAAGCTATGTTCTTCCCTGGCAGGGATTTTCCAGAAATCGATTCACTTGGTAAAGATTTCCCAGCAACTAAAGTATTGCTTAGCCCCTGCTGTATTTTTGAAGATTGTAGCTGTTGTTGTTGATTATGCTGATTTTGTTGATTTTGTTGAATATGTTGCTGTTGCTGTTGCTGTTGCTGTTGCTGTTGCTGTTGCTGTTGTTGCTGTTGAGCTAATCTTTGTTGCATTTGTTTTTGTCGTTCTGCGTGTGCATTCCTCAACATTTGTTGATGGCGTTGCAAAATTTGAACGTCCGTTCTAGTTAATTCACCACTTTTTAATAGTTGCTGAAATCTCTGTTGCTTAGTCATACCAGGACCGGGTTGAATCTTCCGTAGAAGTGAATTGATGTATGCAGGATTAAAGCTTGGATCACTTTTAGTTGGTTGTTGATGAGATTGTTGATTGACTTGATTGACTTGATTAAGGTGTCCCATATGATTAACTTGATTAACTTGATTGACCTGATTAACCTGATTGATCTGATGCATTTGATTCATTTGATTTACCTGATTCACTTGATTGGATTGATGCATGCGACCAATATTATTAATTTGTTGCATACCATCAACTTGGCTAATATTATTATCTTTTTGAACTAATGAATTTGGAGAATATTGAACCTGCATAGTTCGAAGGCTATTCTGTATGTTATTTTGCATATTACTTTGTAAATTTTGCATGTTCTGCATATTTTGCATACTTTGCAAGCTTTGTAAATTCTGCACACCCGAACCATATTGCGACCCTTGTGAGTTAACATTCATCCCACTGTTATATTGCAAATTGGAATTTCCTGCAGTGTTAAGAGAACTCGTTTGGTTCGACGGAGTCAGGTTTAATTGGTTAACTGGATCCATCATGGATTGTAGATTAGCTGAAAATTGACTGGACTGGTCGAAACCAGAATTGTTATGCCCCGATCCAGAATTCATGTTCTTTCCACTTCTCTATTAATCTACTCGATGTTTCAGGATCTCACAAAAACAGGTTTTAGTCTTCCTGATGCCTTCTCTGAACCTGCCCAAACACCTATACAAGCACCTATTTCATCTTGACTTCATAAAAACATGTTCTCCTTCTCAAGTACAATTTTGACCGCGTCGATCGGCGCGCACCATATGAAATCCGGTTTTTTCAAGAACATGCCATCCTTAATTTGTGAAATGGCAACTTGCAGGCTTTTCTGAACATCAGGCCTCTTTTGTTCTAATATCTGGACCTCCTACAGATAAAAGACCACAAGAAATAAGAAACATATTTTAGTGTGGATTGATCAACCGATTCAAAGAATTTGTTAACATCACACGGGATAATTTTGGCCTATAGAAAGTTTTGATTAAACGAGAAGCTGTGCATTTGGTTTATATTTTGAAATCATTTTTTGATATCTGCAGAATCTGGAATTTCACACATAGATATAATTTAGATCAGGAAAAAAGCACTTAGTATTTGTTTTAAAAATATAACTTATTTCACATTTATATTTAAAGTTGTGTCCCAAGTTCAGGTTTATGTCTTTTTCTTGCGTTTAATATTAAAGACGATTTTCCATTATTCATATAGATTTTAATCATCTATTTTTATTGAGCATTTGTTCAGTACACTTCAATTCAATTTTATTTAATTTGATCAATTTCAAATTTTTTACAATTTATTTTAATTCACCAAGTTGATCCAAACTTTTCGATAGTTTTCATTGCGTCACATCATCTACTTTAAATACAACACTTAATTGATTTTAAGTTTTAAAAATAATAAATACTCCAAAGTTTTCTTAAAAAATCAACTATTTATGTCCAATTTAAATCAATATATTGCTCAACAGCCGCATTCAAATCAGAATACCGATACAAATGGCAATTTAGATGACCAGAATAATTTACATTTTCAAAATGCCCCTGTATATAATACCCTTCCTATTCAACAATCTAATTCTTTTGGTATAATCGATAATTCGGTCAACAATACAAATAATTATGATTTATATGAAAGTCAGCAAATAAATAATCAAAACAATAATCCAAACTTTAATTTACTTAATCAAGCAATTAAATCGTCACCTTTTAGCTCGACTCCATTATCATCACTGACCCCAATTTCTTCTTTAACACCAAACTCAGTTTCATTGCTTTCTCAACCATCAAAAAATTCCAATTTACTGCCTGCACCCGTTGCAATGACTCCACAATTAAGCATGAATTCTCAAGTCGGAATGAATGATATTATGTCTTCACCTGAAATTAATTCAGGTTTGTTTTCTAATAACGGCTTGGAAATTTCATCTGTACCTTCAAGGACAGTTTATTTAGGTAATATACCAAGCGATATCACAGCTAATGAGTTATTAAATCATGTCAGATCAGGAACTGTTGAATCACTTAAGATGATCCCTTCTAAAAATTGTGCTTTCATTTCATTTTTGGAAGAAAAATCTGCAACTTTATTTCACTCTGATGCAATTTTGAAACGACTAACAATTAACAACAATGATATTAAAATTGGATGGGGGAAACCAAGTCCTGTACAACCCGTTGTTGCTTCTTGCGTTCAAAGATATAATGCCACAAGAAATGTTTATATTGGTAACTTGCCAGAGAGTACAACAGAAAATGAATTAAAAATTGATTTTAGTGAATTTGGTGACATTGATACCATTAAAATTTTACCTGATAAAAAAATTGCTTTTGTTCATTTTACTTCAATTTTAGCTGCAATTAGGTGTGTTCAATCTTTACCATTAGTCAATAAATACAAGGATCGTAAGATTTTCTACGGTAAAGATAGATGCGCATTTATCACCAAAACTCAACAACACAATGCTGCACAATATCTTGGCCTAAATCCAAATACTGATAATTTTGTTAATCAAGTTGATCGTGATTTAATTGCAAATGCATTAGTTCAACAATCTAACGCAGCTGCTATGATTGCAACTTCAACAGGTGGAAATTCTAATTTAGGTAACAGAACAATTTATTTAGGTAATTTACATCCGGATTCAACCGTTGAAGAAATTTGTAATGTTGTCCGTGGTGGTATTTTACAAAATGTTAGATTAATTTCTGAAAGACATGTTTGTTTTATTACTTTTATTGATCCAATATCAGCTGCACAATTTTACGCAATGTCATCTTTACATGGGTTGATCATTCACAATCGAAAGATTAAAGTCGGATGGGGTAAACATTCAGGCCCACTACCAAATTCAATTAATTTAGCTGTAGGTAATGGTGCTTCAAGAAACATTTATATTGGTGGACTAGATAAAATCCAGGATATTTATTTTTCAAAAGATAAACTCTATGATGACTTTAGAGAATTTGGAGATATTGAACAAATTAATTTTTTCCAAGAAAGACATTGTTGCTTTGTTAATTTTACTAATATTTCTAATGCAATCAAGGCAATTGATGGGATTAGGAATAATTTAGATTATCAAAGATGTAAAATCAACTTTGGTAAAGATAGATGTGGTAATACACCAAGGCAGTTCCAACTCAATATCAGCAAAAGCGATAATAATGGTATTAAAACAAACAACAACCACATTCATAATAGGAATACCAACACAACAGATGATATAGCTTCTACTGCTCTTAATTTTGATAAACTAGATATTAACAGAGGTAATGGAAGAGATACATTCAACAATAGTTTATCAGAATCCGAGTCAGATTCTGACGGTGACGATTATGTTGATGAATCAAAAGTCAGGTTTCAACCATTAGGAATTACACTTGATACACCCTCTAACAATATTTAAAACATTCACGTCTATCCTTTTTTTTGCTATATTTGAATGAATTTACGATCAATATCACATACAACTAAGCTTTTCTTTTAATATCTTTTATTTTTGGACTTACTTTCAGATTTTTTTTGGTTTTTCTGTCATCTGAAAATTTTTTCCTTGTTTCTTTTATTTACTTCTTTTTTTTTCATTCATTTATTTTAATTCCTTTTCACTAATGTTATTAATACTTAAAAATTTAAGCTATAACCCTTCATTTCTATCTTCATATTCCTTTTTCAATTTTTATAGTTTTTAATTCAATTTTGAGTCAATTTTTCATATTGGTTTTGAAACGCTGCATTTCTGATAAGATATCGAGTTTCATGACTTCTTTTTTGAATCAAATTTTTGTGTAGCAAAAGCCGCACATCATCGGCTGTATATCAAGATAAACAAAAAAAAACCATCGGTTTTGAAATTTTGTTTTTTTCAAAACAGATATTTGGAGTCATACCGAAGTTGAAGATAAAAGGACTTCATTTTCCACCTTTCAGTGAACAAACAAGTAGTCATCTCTATTTATCGTTTATTAATCATCAAGAATGACAAAAATACTGGAATACGGCAAGAAAGTATCAAAATTTGTTGACTCGCTTGGTGTTGAATCCAAGGGTATTCATAGATATTTACCATCGGAGAGATATCCTGAAAATTCATGGTCGCCATATTTATCAACTCTGGGCCTATGGATATCTGGATGTGGTGGTCTTACATCTATGTCATCTTATTTCCTTGGTCCTTTGGTTTTTGGTTTGGGTTATAAGGATACGCTTATTTTG
Source organism: Pichia awuae (assembly GCA_030563725.1). Taxonomy (NCBI): domain Eukaryota; kingdom Fungi; phylum Ascomycota; class Pichiomycetes; order Pichiales; family Pichiaceae; genus Pichia; species Pichia awuae. The sequence continues at coordinate 26,787 of JAJMJV010000030.1, forward strand.
GGTATTTTGGGTACCTTAGTTGGATGCCTAGTTGCAGCATACTGCGCAACTATGGGACCAAGATCCGGATTAAGACAAATGTGCAGTTCAAGATATTTATTTGGTCCGTGGATGGTTAGATTTGTTAGTCTTGTTACTATTATTGGAATGTTAGGTTGGAGCATTACAAATAGTGTTTTAGGGGGTGAAATTTTAAAATCTCTAAGTGGTGGAAAATTAAGTTTGAGTGTTGGTATTGTAATCGTTAGTGTAATCAGTTTAATAGTTGCTTTATTTGGTATTGAATATGTTTTTAAATTTGAAGGTATTATTGGCATATTTGTTATTATTGTTGTTTTTCTTTTGTATATAATTGCTGGAAATCAATATCCTTTATATACGGATTTACCAACAATAGGAGAAAATTCACTAACTAAAATTGGAAACAGGATTTCATTTTTTGCCTTATCATACTCAGTCACGGCAACATGGGGTGGTTGTACTGCAGATTATTATATTGTTTTTCCAGAAACTGTATCACAGGTGAAACTTTTCTTTTTCACCTTTTTTAGTATTTCTTGTCCAACAATTTTTGGTGCTATTATTGGTATGCTTATTGGTAATGCTGCTGTTGGTAACGAAATATGGAACGAAACTTATCAAAATAAATCATTAGGTGGTCTCCTTGATTTAGTTTTTGAAAGATGGGGCACATTTGGTAAATTCTTGCTTGTCATATTTTGGTTGTCATTGATTACTAACAATGTCATCAATACTTATTCAGGTGCATTGGCGGTACAGCTATTAGACGAACATGCATACAAATATTTGAGTAGGTGGTTTATTGTTATCATTATTTTTGTGATAACGTTAGTTTGTTCACTTGTTGGTAAAAATCATTTTTCAGAAATCTTGTCAAACTTTCTTCCAATGCTAGGATACTGGATGAGTATATATTTTACTTTATTAATTGAGGAAAATATCATTTTCAGATCCACCAGGCTAGTTAATCTGTACAGAAGAGAACTTTTTGATGGACCTAATAAAACAAATGACGACTTTGAAAATATAACTACCAAATATGACAATACCTTTGATTCAGAAGCATTAGATAAATCTTTTGACATTGAAACTTCAAACAAAATACTTTCAGATGAATCAGGCTCGGATTCCTCATCAAAATCAACTGAAACTGCTAGATCAAATGGTATTCCTCCTCTTTCAACAGTTTCTTCTATACCATACTATAACTTTAATGCATGGAATGATAACAACGTACTCACTCATGGTATAGCAGCCACAATTGCCTTTTGTTGTGGTATCGCTGGTGCAGTTGTTGGAATGAATCAAGTTTATTTTATTGGTCCAATTTCTAAATTAGTCGGTGATGATGCTGCTGATTTAGGTATGTTTTTATCCATTGCTTTTACGGGAGTATCTTATCCATTATTAAGATGGCTGGAACTAAGATATTTTAAAAAGTGAGTTCTTTGTATATTATGTGTTAATGGTTTTTTTTATAGGTTTATTAAAACTATAAAGTAATATTTATTGTTTTGTTTATTGGTGAAATTGAGCACATTCACGAACTTTGCGGATAGAGCCATGAAAGAAAATAATATTTGAAAAGCCATTTAATGGATTCCCAAATAAGACCTGCTACTGAATCTTTTGCGGCCTTATTTTCATCCACATCATTAATAATTTTATCCTTACTAATTATTGGAGACAAATGATTCTGATCGAGTGGGAGTTCACTACTAACAAAACCATCATTATCACTACTTGTGTGTGATGATTCCAACAGAGTGAAATCAAATAATTCTTTGACCGTTACTGATTCTTTTGCAAGCATGTTCTCAGAAAAAATATGTTTTAATTCAGGTTTTAAAATAACATAAGTTATGTTGTTTTCATTTCCTTCTAAATCTTTTTCAACTGGCTGTAGATTATCATAAATCCAGGTGTGACCATTTGCTACATATTTGTAAAGAACTTTTTGCTCAGCAGATAATTCTACAAGTAGTTCTAAAACCCAACTTTTGGAATTTAAATCATAAAATAATTCATTGGCCGCAGGATTCCAGTTGTTAAAGTTGCCTGCAACATTTACCTTTTGGTATGCCTTTGTTGGATCGTGTAGTTTGAAGTTTAAATATGAGGGCTCATTCATGGTATTTTTTATAGTTGGACAATGTATTCTTTCTTAAACCAAGCAAGTTTCTTGGTAAAATGATTCAAATATCCACAGACAGAAATGGAAATACACAAGGACAAGGCAAGCTGAATCTGTTTTTACTTTTAAAAGAACAAAGCACTTGCTATTATCATCCTTCTGCTTATCTGCCCTCATCTGCGCTTTCAAGAATTACGCTTTTCTTTTTGAGCGGGGCTCAGCACTTTTTTACTTTATACACAGTTTTTTATACAGCATATTCAATAGAATATTCTTGTTCTGCAGAACAACTTGCTTTTGAAAGTGCAAAGCAATCTTGTGCAGACTGTGTATCTCTTGCAGTTAATTTAATACCAAATTCTTTTGGCCAGTAAGTCTGAGCACATCTGTCAGCAGCATATGTGATGTAATCCAGGTCCAATTTTTTATTAGGACATGCATGAACCGTAAATAAAAGACACGTTCTTGTCAAAATCGCATACAAGATTCTATTTGACAGATTAATTGCAGTGCATGCCCTAGAGCCTGCGCCAAAAGTAAAGTGATATGGAAGAGCGTTAACGGAATCATCTGTTAAAAATCTATCAGGAATGAATTCGTCCACTGTGGAACCAAAATGATTCTTATCATGATTTGCAGCCTGTGCATTTAAAATAACGGTAGTTCCTTCTGAAACGACAGTACCATTATACTCAAAAGGTTTTGCAGTCTTTCTGGCTGGAATTAATGGAATTACAGCATACATTCTTAATAACTCACGTATAAAAGATACAGCAAAATCACATTTCTCTTCCAAAAGAACTTTGTGGTACGCTGTTTCAACATCACCATATATTTCAATCAATTCTTTAAAAATTTTCTCCTGCCAATCTAAACCATTCTCACTAATCAATTGTAAAAAGATTAAACTTGCAGTAGAACCAATTGTTTCAAAACCACCAGAAACCAATCCAACACAAATACTCTTGATGTCATCTAAATTTAGTCTACCTTCACCATTAGAGTTGGCAAAATCACCAACAATACTTTTTCTAGAGTCTTTATTTTTGATAGCTTCTTCAGTAAGTTTATTTAACCAAATGTTTCTTTTATTACTAGCATCTAGGGCCTCTTTTTTTCTGGCATTTTCGGGGAATAATCTGACAAAAGGAACAAAATCTTGTAAATTGTTATTGGTTGAACGGAAAGATGAAATAATTTTAACAATATCTAATATTTCACCCAACAATGGTGTGTCAATTTTATCAAATCTAGTAGCATAACTCAACATTGTGGTAAAATTTAATGCCATTCTTTGAGTATATTTATAAGGGTAAATGAATTTATTTTGTGAATCTTGATATAGGTCTTTTAAAAGAGAATAACTTTCTAAATCAATTAACCCTGCTCGTTCTTTAATAGCAGGTGTAGTCATATACCTTTGAACATTCAATCTTCTTTTTTTGCAAACTTCATCCCATGGAGAAGTACCAATCGTTAAACCTTGAGATGTTGAAACTAGTTTATGGAATGTATAAAACAGCGGTCTATCAATGAGAGCAGTTTGATTTTTAATAAACCATTCTTGGGCAGCTTGATACGAGTTGACAAATACAATTCTTTGAGTACCCATCAAACACTGAAAAACTGGAAGGTTCTTTTCAATTGATATGCGTTGTAGGTTTGTAGGATGATCTTGTTGTAGATTTTTTAGAATTCCATAAATAACAGAATTACCTTTGACTTCTGGAATTCCCGGAATTTTAGACTGGGTTGGTTTCAATGTAAAATCATATAACCAAATTGCAATAGCAACAAGTGCAGCAATTGATAATAAAAATATTTTATTTCCAAAAGTGAAGTCTTCGATACCTAGAAGAAGATGGTTTATAGAAGACTCTTTCATTTTTCACTTATTTGATGTGATGTAAAAACAACAACTTTTCAATAGGGTTATCTATACAAACAGGTACAACCTTATGGGGATTACCACCTATTTAATACCTTCTGCTATGCTACATTAGTTTCTCCGGCTACATAATCTGTTTCAGGCCTCTTTATAAAACTTGCCATTCGACTGTTTCTTTTGCGACAGCTTGGTACTCTCTGTCGGGTTAACAGCATCTGAAGTTTCGGACACATACAAAAATGTCATTAGGGCGAACAATGCATCATATAACACGCTTTAATCACAAGTGAAAACAAGAGCCAAAGTAAATGATTGAACCTGTATTTCGGCTAGGTTTATTACTACTGCTGCTTCCTAAAAAGAAGTAAAGCCAACTTCCTTTGTTACCACCGTGCACCGAAATAGGAAACCGCAAGAAACCGCTCAACATGACTCAGCCGCCAGGAGTTTGCAATAAATCGGGATCAAATCACACAGCCAATGCTGCTGCAAGTATAGATATCTGTAGCTTGTTTCAAATGGATGAAATCTTCACTAAAAAAGAAATAGAGATTCTTTTGAAAAGCTCACATAGACGTTCGTCCACCAAATGTTATCGATGTCGAAATAAGAGAATTCAATGTTCTTACGAATTTCCTAAATGTGATAAATGTAAAATTGCTGGTACTGAATGTAGTGCCTGGATCAACGGAATCAATAAACCATTACCAAGAAGCTTGTCCCTCTATTTTGAAAATCGTGTGGCAGAGTTAGAAATCGAATTGCAACAATTGAAAACTCATCAAGTTATCAATAATAATGAAGAACAATCATACTCTATAACCAAATATGCAGCCACCCCATTTTTGGAAAGCTTTAGCAATGCAGAAAATGATGACTTATTTGGATCGTTTTTATATTTTTATTTTGATTCTAGCAGTTTGCCAGCACCGTTCGATACACTTATTGACAACAGTAGAAAAGGAAATATGAAATCATTTATTGAGTTGCACCCTCCAGTTGCATTGAAATCTATCCCTAACAACGTTGTTAAAATAATGGTGCTAAATTATATTGATTTTCATTTACCACAATATCCAATCATTTCAAAACCCATGTTAACCAGTATATTTAGCAGAGTTTTGGAATCACGGGATTCTGTTTCATCTTTTGACAAGGCAGTTATATCGATAACAATGGCTATATCTGCGGCATTAATTACAAACAGAAGTGAAAAGCGTGCTTTGTCATCATCAAGCGCTTTATTTGCAACTGCAATCTCACAAATTATGTGCATTAAATGGGATTCAAAAATGGAAAAGTTGCAAATTATGCTTCTTATTGCTCATTATGCATTTGCAAACCCATATGCAGCTAACATTTGGCATGTTCTTAGAGGTGCTTTTAGATTATGTTTAGATATGGGTTTACATAAAGAAGTCAAATCTGAAGTAATTACTGTTTTGGATGTAGATGATAGAAGAAGATTGTTTATGGTTTGTAGTGGAATGCTTAGACACTTATCAGCAGTTTTGAGAATTAAATTCCCTATTAATTTGTCAATGATTTCTGTCGAATATCCAACTATTATTGATGATTCTTTCATAACTGAAAAAGGAATTGATTATTCTGGGCCACAAACAAAAGCTGCCGCTTTACATTTTTATTCATGCAGATTATGTGAAACCGAAATTTGTGATGTTTTATGGTACAACAAGGCTATACAACAACAAAATATTGATGAATGGATGATTTATATTGAAGAAAAAATTGAAGCTTGGTATTTAAAAGCAGAAGAGTTTGCAAAAGTCAATCAATTAAGATTTAGATTAATTTGTAAAGCATCATTACAGATAAGATTACGAAGAAGAACGCCTAGAATACCCAATCCATCACATGAATCATTTATAAAATTAATTGAAGCAATTTCTATCCACGTTGACGAATATCTAAGGGATGCAAAATCAGGCCAAGTTTCTTACTTGCTGATGGGCGTTCATTTTATGGAAGAAGCAGCCGTAAATTTATTAGATTTAATGTGGTTTGAATCTGATTGGATTGAAGAATATTTTTCTAAAGATTATTTAAACCAAAAACTTGAAGGTTGCATTAGCTTGTTGAAACTTTTTAGTGAAAGATGGCCCGATATTAAAGAATCTGACATGCCAGAATATTTAGAAGATTTAAGAAAAAAAGTTTTAAAAAAGTTTAATCGGAAAATTATGTATGATATAGAGGAATATGATAAAATATCTAAAGCCATTGAAAAACTCGTTTTTCCTAATAACTCTGATTTATCAAATTCAGCTGTGACTTCACCTATAACTGATAAAACATCAATAGAAGAAAATCATGATTTGCAAAATGAAATAAAGTTAACCACGGATGATTTTAATTTTAAAGAATATGTTTTTTCAGATTATTCAAATTGGCAGGACCATTTTTTTGACAATACATTTTGGAATTTGCAAGATTTAACAAATCAAGTTGGGGACTATATATAGTAGTGTTTTGGTATATTTTTAAATTAATATGTAACTATTTTAACAGAGAAGTTTATTCACTGCCATATCTATAAATGATTTAACTGTATAAGCAACATGCCACTGTGAAGATAATTGCATCATGAGCTGTTGACCAACAGCTATACGATCCAAAATCACATCATCAGATACTATCCCAAAATAGCTAGTTGAGTAAAACTTTTTAAGAATTATTAAATCAATAATTGAAACAGTAATGTGTGTTAGTGCAATCCAGAAAAATGTCAAGCTGCCTTTCTTGATTTCTGTTTCATAAAAATTTATTGTATTTATATTAGAGTTAATGATGCTGAGAACCACCGAATCAAAAAACAAGTCACAATCTGGACATTTGTGTGCAAGAAGTGGAGAAGCAAGTAACCATAATTGTGGATCAGAATTAGCAGTTACTTTAGCTTTGTTAAATATTTTGACAATATCACAACCAGCACTATTTTCATAGATGATATTAAAAAACTCCGTTTTTCCCCTTAAAGCTGAAAATACCTCTTTTGAACTTTCATCTTTAATATTAATTATTTGAATTAACGATAGATCAAGCAGTGGCTGCCTCCCAATACACAATGATATTTCTGAGTCTAATTGCATGAGTACTTGTAAAAGTTTTGTTTTTGGTATATTTTTGGCAATGTTTCCCGATAAAGCAGTTTCATCATCTAGATTTTTTAATTGCAACTTTTCTGCAATATCACAAGCTAAAGATATAGTTTTCCAAACAGAATTTCCTACCTCTGGGTCTAAAAGCTCATAAATCGAATATAAAATTAAACATAAAAGTGCATCGTGATCTTCGCTTTGTAGTTTCACTTTGACCAATTCACAAACTTTTTGCTGTAACATTATCTTTATAGGAACAAAATCAAGACGTTTTCGCATCAAGTGGGCTGAAGATATAAGTAAGATTAATAATATAAAAATCTCCTCTGAATCAGGATAATTTTTTATCATCAAATCAAAATGAAAAAACGATTCTGACAATAATGGATATTTTGGAAAAATTTCATTTAGATAATTTAAGATTAGTATTCTTGAATGTTCACTTGTAATCATATTATAATTCATTTGAATTTTTGTTTGTGGTATTGTGCTGTAATCAAAAAGATGAAATTGTTTACCTGCATCTAATTCAAGATTTAAAAGCATCGACGCCATATACACAGTGGAAACTAATGAAGATGGCGCAAAGTAATGTAATTCAGAATTGTTTCCTTCAACAAATGTACCATTTTTTACATCTTGATACAAGTCGGCTGTTACTGTTTTCTCAATCGATGAACTTTTCGTTGAAACTCTTTTATCAATCTTCTTTTTATATTTTTCAATCTCATTTTTCAAAGAGCTGATGTTATCGTTTAATCTTTTCAAATATTCACGAGGAACATTGTTTCCTAAGCCTTCATCATAGTACTCGCAATGGACACCCATAGACTCGCAATGCTTACAACTTGGGAGCAAAAAATCACATTTCTTTTTTCTTTTCTTGCATAGAGTGCAAGTCGGTAGCATTATTTCTTATACCTAATAAAATAACAACAACTACTACTATATTAACATCATTTGCAACTTTTCTAAGCAAAACCCAGTATTCTCAACCAACTGGTGTGTCTGTTGAAGTGAATGTCGTCTATGCGCTTTTCATTTGAAGTGCGTCGCGTATCAAGCGCTACGCCATTTCCCAAAATGGAAATTGCTGTGCTTATCGCTGAAATAATCGCAGAAACAGCGTTTTATTTTCGGATCAGAAGTACAGAAAAAGATGGGGAAATTACAGAAACAATATAAAAAGCCAAGCATTCAGCTGAGGCTCATTAAAATTTCAATTTGTATTTAAGGTACAAAAGCCCAAAAATTTATGTTAAAAACAATGAATCTCTCGGAAAAATCTCAAAAGGTAGTGCAAGATTACAAAACTCATATAAAGTCAGGATTTTTTCCTTTGCCTATACCGATTGTCAAGGCAGACAATGCAAAACTATGGGATATGGATGGCAATGAATATATTGATTTTTTGTCATTTTTTGCTGTTGCTAATATGGGACATTGTCATCCCAAAATTGTTGAAGCTTCTGTCAATGCAATTAAAGAGTGTCCTTTAGTTAATACGGCATTTATCAATCCTAGTTATGTCGAATTAGCTTTGAAAATTGAAGAGCTTCTAGGCTATGACAGGATTGTTTGTTTATGTAGTGGGGCAGATGTAACAGATGCTGCTGCTAAAATAGCAAGAAAATGGGGGCATTTGAAGAAAGGAATCAAAGAAAACGAATGTTTTATTTTGACAACCTCTGAATGCTATCATGGTTTAACTATTTCAACTCATTCATTTGCTTCCAAAAAAAATCAAAATTTTGGCCCATATGTTCCAAATGTTGGTTCAATATCACCTTCTGGTATTATTGTTAAATATGGTGACATCAAATCTTTAGAAGATGCTTTAAGAGCAGATCATGATAAAATAGGGGCCTTTATGGTTGAGCCTATTCAAGGATCAGCTGGTATTGTTGATCCACCCGTTGGTTATTTAAAGGAAGCATATGATTTATGCAAGAAATTTAATGTTTTATTCATTGCCGATGAGGTTCAAACTGGATTGGGTAGAGCAGGTGCCTTCTTAAAATCTTGGGATGAAGGAATTAAACCGGATTTGGTGTGTTTAGGTAAAGCTTTGGCTGGGGGTGTTGCACCATTGTCTGCAGTTTGCGGTGGCAGTAACATTATGGATATATTAGAGCTTGGGGATATTGGATCAACCATGGCAGCCAACCCACCAGCAACAGCCGCTGCGGTTGCAGCACTTGATGTTTTGGTCGAAGAGAAGATAAGTGAGCAAGCTAAAGCAAAGGGTGAACTTTTAAAAAACTTAATAGTAAAAGAAAATCTAGAAGAAATAGTAGGTGTTAGTGGATCAGGAATGCTAAGAGCTGTGGTTCTCAATCCAGATTTTGTAAATAAACAATTTAATGGTGCAAGATTGGCTGCATTATGTGCATCTCAGGGACTGCTTGTTAACAGTGCTTCTGCTGGAAAAAGGATCAGAATCTGTCCACCACCAACCATTAGTGAAGTTGATTTAAAAAAGGGTGTTAAAATATTTGCTACTTGTGTTCGTTCACTTAAAGACATTGAAGGACCAATTCTAGGAGTGGAATAATTTATTTCTTGTGTATAATTTATATATATTTTTTTTAATTACAAAGATATATCTGTACCATTGAACTTGTATATTTTGGCATCCTTCATAACAAAACTCGGTTTTCTAAGTGTTGATATATTATCAAAAGGACTTTCATCTAAAGCAACAATATCAGCTGCAAAATTATTAACCAACCAACCAAAATTTCTACCGCATCTATGTCCACCACAAGCTAACCAACCATTATATGTGAGACTTTTTAAAGTATCAGCAACTGGAACTCCGGATTCAACAAATAATTCAGCCTCACGAATATTTTCACCATGGTTAAAAGTACCAGTATCACCACCACATGCCTGCGTAATACCCATTTTCCAAGCATTGTAAGTTTTGATAAGCATACTTGGAAAATTAGAGCCGTACAACTTTTCGGCAATGGTCAATGTAGGGACAAGAATGCAATTATTTTCTTTAAGTGCTTCCAAGGTTTCTTCATCACACCAAAATCCATGCTCAATTGTAGAGACACCAGCAATTGCAGCCATTTTAACAGCTCTATTAGTTGCACAATGTGCAGCCACAGGGCATTCTGCATTCTTTGCTTCTTCTACCAAAACATTCATTTCATGTTGAGTATAAAGTACAACATCAGGATTTGGGTTTTCCGGTGGGAATTGAACAGATGATAAATACGGATGTGGTCTGGCAGGCGGAAACCTCATGGTACGTTTCCTATAATCAGCAAAGAATTTAATGACATCACAGCCCATACCTAATCTTCTTCTAACAGCTTTACGAATTTCAATTTCTCCATCACATGCTTCACTAGTTTCAGGAATAACAGTTCCTCCTACTGAATTTTCAGTATGTGTCTTGATACCCGTAACAGAAGCTAAAACTTTTGTTGCAACAAATAATCTTGGACCAATTGTAATGCCTCTATTGATAGCGTCTCTGACATTAGCATCTGCTTCTTGCATACCCTCAGAGCCTAAATCTCGATAAGTGGTATAGCCAGACATAAGTGCGATTTTACAATGATTTGTTGCTCTTATTACTCTTTCCACAAAACTTTCGTCTCTTTTTTGCTTGGCATTATCTGCTTCGTCATATGAATGTAAAAATATGTGTGTGTGGGAATCAACAAATCCTGGCATTACAAATTTACCACGCAAGTCTACATCACCATTCGAAATCTCTTTAACTTCTTTATTGCTCCTCTCCACCACCTCAACGATTAAACCAGTGGTAGGGTCTATTTTTAAGGAAATGTTTTCAAGTAATTTCATATTTTTGGAATCAAAAACAGTAGACGTATGAACCCAAAATGGAGGTGGTGAAATTTTTCTTAAACTTTCCAATCTATCATATTCAGCTTTAGATTTTGGAACAGGTGCTGTAGAGCCACCCAAACATAAACTTGAACAACACTCACAAGACATACTCTTACTCAAACTCAAAATTATATTAATCTAATTTACTATTAATAATACCAATCATTTCATTCTTGTCATTAAACCTTTACAGACAGTCTTATAAGAGCTATATGAAGGAATGGCATTTTCATGTGGCCAGAAAATTATATGATTTATATGCGACAATTACTGTCAGATCATCGCGTTCTGAAGCATACTCATTATATGTCTATGTAAACTATACAGATAGAAGACATCATCTTTCATCATCTCCGTTTATCTAATCATCATCAGAAAATGTGTGCCAAGGGGCAGTGACAAACCTCTTCTTGTTAGCATTGCCTATTCCAGTAATCTTAGTTACCTCTTGTGGAGTAAGATGGATCAGTGTAATGTTGGTGACAAGTCGTTCTGGAGATTGGGATCTTGGAATAACACACCATCCCATAGCTATACCCCAACTGAGTAATAATTGTGCAGTGGTAATTCCCTTTGAATCAGATAATTCTTTCAATTCCGAATTTTCAAGTAGAGGAGAACCAACAGAACCTAAAGGACTGTATGCAACCAATTGAATTTTATTAGCTTTACAAAAAGAAACCAATTTCGGTTGAGCATTGGCAGGATGCAATTCAACTTGGTTGACAGTAGGAATAAAACCGGTTTCTTGTATTAATATTTGTAGCTCTTTGACACCACAATTTGCAACACCAATCCTTTTGACTTTCTCTGGATATTTTTTGTGAAGTTCTATCATCCATTTCCATGTTTTCACATAGTCCCAATCTTTCTCAAAATCAATGGACCCATCAGGCAAAGTTGGCTTCTTTGGATCATTTCCTCTATGATTCAAAGGAGAAGGCCAATGCATCAACCACAGGTCTAAATACCCAACATCCAAAGATTTCAACGTAATTTCCAAACATTCTTCCGCCGCTGAATGCCAGGTATTTGCAAGCTTATCGACAACAAAGATATCATTTCTTGGAATCCCTGAGTCTTTGATAGCCTGCCCAACTTGTTCCTGGTTAAAATAACTATAAGCTGCATCAATCATTCTATATCCATTCTGCAATGCGTACACAATAGCATCGTGTCCTTTCTGACCTTCCAATTGCCATGTTCCTAATCCGACAGCTGGGATTTTACCTCCACAGGGCAGTTCAAACTCTGTAATTGTACTAGGACCAGCAGACGGCATTTTTCGACCCTACTAAACCGATTACAGATTATCATTTCTTGGTGAATAACTGTGAAATTTTATACAACATTATTCCCATCTATATAAATCATAAGAGCAGAGCGTGCAGTCCGATATCCGACGATTTCCACCTATAAAGCGGGTTCGACGACAGATCGGCTGAATCATCCACCCGACCTGTATCATATATATAAGAGACAAGCATTGCGGTTTTAGACATGGAGCTATATGAGCTAGCAGTTATAGGCAGGCTTGAATCAAGTGAATAATGTCAGCACCAAAATACTTCCCTGTTGAAAACCCCACAGTTCCATTCTGGCACAGTGAAGAAGACGATTTCAGAAATTTCAGATCTACAAGTGAATTACCAAAAGAAACCGACGTTTTAATTGTAGGTGGAGGTTATTCGGGCGCAGCAGTTGGATACTGGCTTTATCATGAAGCCAAGGAAAAAAAACCCGAAGTATTGCTTGTGGAATCAAGATATATCGGATCAGGTGCCACAGGCAGAAACGGTGGTCATTTAAAACCGGATTACTATAGAGAATATCTGAAATTTGAAAAAGATTTAGGAATGAAAGATGCAGCTTCCATTGGTAATTTTGAATATGAACACTTGAGTGCATTGAAACAAGCAATTGAAGAGCTAAACATTGATTGTGATTTTGTTCTTACACGTGCTTGTAATGTTCATTTAACAAAAAAGGCTGTTGCTGGATGCCTTAAGGCAATGGAAGCATTGAGAAAAAATCCATATAGTAAAGTTTTGAACGATATTCAAATTCAGCAAGGCAAAAATGCAGAAATCACATCTATTTGCGAAGAATCTCCTGTTTCATTGACATTTACCGCAGGCCATCTATGGCCTTATAAATTAATCAAAGGATTTTTAAAGTATTGTATAGAAGAGGGAATGAATGTTCAAACATACACTACTGTTGAACATATTGAAAAGCAAAATGACGACTCCTATCTTGTTAAAACAAATCGTGGAACAGTTAAAGCCAAAAAAGTTGTTTTGGCAACTAATGCATATACTGCAACACTAGCCCCAGAATTCGAAGATAAAATTGTTCCGGTTAAAGGTACCTGCTCGCATATAAAGGTTACAAATGATCATAAACATGCACCATATTTATCCAATTCATATGGCATTTGCCGTGATTTTTCAAATCATGAATATCTTATCAACAGACCCGACGGATCAATTATTGTTGGTGGAGCAAAACCTTTTTATTTAAAGAACAAAAATGAGTGGTATAAAAATGTTGACGATTCTACTTTATTCCAAGGCGATGTTAAGGGCTGGTACCAAAATTTCATGCAAGATCATTTTTATACATGGAAAGATTACAAAACTGAAGTTGATTATTTGTGGACTGGTATTTTAGGATACTCCGTCGATGCTTTACCATGGGTTGGTGAAATTCCAAAAAATCCAAACGAGTATTTACTTGCTGGCTTTCATGGTCATGGAATGCCACGTATTTTTCTTAGTGCCAAAGCAATTGCTGAAATGATTATCAATGGAGTTTCTGTTGAACAAACAGGTATTCCCAAACCATTTAGACTTACTGCGGAAAGAGTAAAGAAGGCTAAAAATAACATTTTAGAAGAAACTGGTTATTATGCATTGACTAGAGAGCAAAAATTATAATGCAGAGAATATCGTTACAATTATTTTAACTATGTAATTTAAGTATATGTATACTGGCATTTTTAGATTTATATTGTTTTCATTTTATATTGTCAACACTAATAGATCACTCCTTAGATTAATTCATAATTTTATTTCTTTGGTTTTTTGTTTACCTAATACTGCTAAGCTACCCGTGTCCAAAATACCGGTTTGTAAATGTTTTCAATACAACAGATGGTCTTTTCTAAAATGCTTCTGTGTTTGTAAAAGCCCATGCTCTGAAAGAAGGTTTTTACAACCTTCCCGATCGGGAATCCCGCTCGATAAGCGCCGAAATATGGTTTGTTATCGGTAAACAAACATAAATAAAGGAAATGTGTCGGGAACGAAGACTCTGTATGCAGAATTGACACTTTTGAAACCTTTTTGGCATTATTTAAAGACCCAAGTAGTGTACATACTTATGTGTTGCTAAAAAAAATAACATAGAACTGAATAACTAAGAAAAACATAACTAAAAAAAAATGCCAGACGTCGTGTTTGATATCATTGGTACCTGTATTGGGTATGAAGTTATGCTTGAAGCAATATCAAGCAGAATTGGTGAAAGACTGTTAAAACACAATTGTAATGTTGAATTGTTTTTTAATGCATGGGGTACTGCTTGTGAAAGAGATTTTTCTTATTTGTCACAAATTGGTAACTACCAAACGACAAAAAAGATCCTGAGAGCAACTTTCTTCAGAACTTTATTCCAAGCAGGAATTGAAGACCCTAAATCTTTTGCTACAGAAGAAGATTTGGAATTCCTCAGTCAAGAGTGGCTCAAACTTAAGTGCAGACCAGAATTACCTGCTTTATGGAAAATTTTAAGAGACAACGGATTTACTATTTGGTGTTTGACAGATGGTGATAGAGAAAGAGTTAAGGGTTATTTCAAAAATTCCAACTTGGATATGCCAGACAAAAACATTGTTTCCTGTGACTCTTTGGGTGTTGGAAAACCCACACCTGAAGTTTACAAATACATGTTGAGTATTTTGCCAAATAACGGTGCAGATTCTTGGTTTGCAGCAGCTCATATGTGGGATTGCTGTGCTGCCAAAAAAGCTGGTTTCCGTACTGCATGGACTAATGTTTATGAAAAGTACCCTTGCGAAGACATATTTGGTGCTCCAGATATCATTGCAGAGGGTTTAATTGATCTCGGTGAAAAGATTGTAAAACACGAATAGCTATTTACAAACTTGCAACATGCTATTTCTTTATCTCTTTTTTCCGACTTTTATATCAAGTTCAATACTCTATGTACTATTCTATATAATACTATATTTAGGTAATAACACCCTACAATAACTGTATCCGATTTCTCTAGACTCAGTGACGGAACAAAGAACAAGCGTTCTGAATGCGACACAATCAACGTGAAAGGCGGAATAGTTTTTTTGTGAAAAATGTGTCACTTTGATCTGGCCAAACTGCTTAACAAGATAATACAGAGTGCTGCCGATGATTAGTGCTTATCAGTAAGGAGAGAATACAAAGATAATATTCGGAGTTTTCAATTATAAAAGAGATTGGATTTGTCTCCTGACAGAGTTTGTATTTTTATTGTGTGTAATTTATTTTACTTATTGTATTCAATTAAACAAAGAAAAAAAACTAAGAGACCGAGAAATATGTTATCATATCCGGATGAAACAAATGCAAAGTCATTGGTGACTGAAGAAGTTTGTTCCATTGAAAGTAGTGGTGTTACCGAAGGTGAATTTCCTTATAATGTTGATGCAGATGATAAAGAAAAATTAATTGATGCTTATGTTGGTGTAGATGTTGGATATAAACGACAAATTACAGGTCGTCAGGTTCTTATGATTACATTTGGTGCTGGTATTGGTACTGGATTTTGGGTGGGTATGGGATCAGCTTTAAGAGAAGGTGGTCCTTTTGGTCTTGTTTTTGCATATACAATTGAAGCTTATATTGTCTACGTTATGTTTGTTCAAACGGGTGAAATGACAGCCTATCAACCAATTCATGGTGGTTTCATCAATCAAAATTTATTATATTTAGATGAAGCATTAAGTTTTGCTCAAGGTTTGAATTTTGCTTTTAATTGGATGGTTGTTCTTGCTGCTGAATTAACTGCAGGTATTAATGTTATAAGATATTGGGATTCGAATCATATAGTTTCAACTGCAGAATGGATTGTTGTTTTTGGTTTTATTTATGCAATGTGTAATATTTGGCCAGTCAAAGCATATGGTTATATTGAATATGTCCAATCATTTATTAAAATTTTAGCAATGGCTGGTGTTACATTGTTCATGTTCATTGCAACTTGTGGTGGTTTACCAAAAGGTGGTCCAATTGGTTATAAATATTGGAAAAATCCTGGTTGGAGCAGAAATGGAATTCAAGGTATTTGTTTAGCACTAGCTCAAGCTGGGTTTGCTTTTGGTGGTGGTGAACATATTGCGGTTGTTGCTGGTGAAGTTAAGCAACCAAGAAAATTTATTCCAAGATGTGTTCAACCAATTTTTTGGAGATTATGTATTTTCTTTATTGGTAACTCTTGGTTGATTACAATGAATGTGCCTTATGATGATCCAATTTTGAATAACGCAAGTGGTTCATTAACTTCCCCTTATATTATTACTATGATCAATGGTGGTGTCAAAATTTTACCAGATATTTTAAATGCATTAATTTTATTATCTGTTATTTCCTGTGGTAACTCTTCTGTTTACATTGGTTCTCGTTCATTAGTTGCATTATCAGACTTGAAATTAATTCATCCAGTTTTTGGTAAGAAAGATAAAAAAGGTCGTCCATGGGTTTCAAATATTGTTACTTTTGTTATTGGTTTAGGTCTAGCATTCTTAAATTGTTCTAATACAGGTGAAGTCGTTTATAATTGGTTTAACTCACTTTGTGCATTAAATGGTTATTTTACGTGGTTAGCAATTTACATGGCACATTATAGATTTAGATCAGGCTTAAAAGTACAGGGAATTGACTTTAAAAAATTTAAATTGTATGATAAATTTTTCCCATGGACTACATATACTGCCACAATAATCATTTTTGCTCTTTTTATTTCTCAATTTTACATTGGATTATTCCCATTAGATGGTGGAAATATGACTGCAAAAGCAAGATGTGAAAACTTCTTTATGACATATCTATGTGTTCCGTTATTTTTTGTATGCTGGGCATATTATAAAATTAGACACAAGACCAAATTTTTAAAACCAGAAGATATGAATTTTACCTATGGTAGAAAATGGGATGAAATTGAAGAAAAGGAAGCAATTGAGGAGGCCAAGAAAGAGAAGACAGCAAAGGGTCGTTTTAATGTGTTTGCAGAAAAATTCTTAGCTTAATATTTAGCTTGATTATAAAAATTGATTATTTTTATTTTTATTATTTTTATTTAACAAGTTAATTAAAAAAAACTTCACAAATTTCTTTTCAGTTATATGAATTGTTTTTTTTTCACCAAGATTTTAAAAACCTTTGACAGCTTTTGGTTTATAAGCTTCTTCAAGATAATTAATTTGATCGTCTGAAAGTTTAATGTTTAAAGAAGCAACAGCTTCTTCAACCCTTTCAAGAGTTGAAAGACCAACAATTGGGCATCCACCCTTACTAACTACCCAAGCAGTTGCAACTTGTGCCATTTTAACACCTAAATCGTTTGCTACTTTGTCAACTCTATTTATAATTTCTTTATCGGTATCTGATAAATCTTGTAATATAAAACTCATTGCTTTGTCTGATTTCATTCTTTCGGATTCTTCAAGCGCAGCCAATGGTCTCGACAACACTCCTCTAGCTATTGGTGACCAATTTAATAAACCAACACCAGTTTCTTTACAAAATGGAATCATTTCACGTTCTTCTTCCCTGTATAATAAATTATAAAAGTTTTGCATTGAAATAAATTTATGCCAGCCATTTAATTCAGCCACAAATTGTAATTGAGCAAACTGAGTAGCTCTCATTGATGAAGCGCCGATGTATCTGACCATACCGTCATCAATTATATCATTTAAAGCCTTCATTGTTTCACGCATTGGGGTTTCGGAATCAAATCTATGGATTTGCAAAACATCGATAAATGTGCCTAATCTTTTAGTTGATGCTGTGACTGCATCAAATATATGTTTTCTGGATAAACCTCTGGCATTAATAAATTTCATATTATGTGGATCTTTGTTACTTAACCCATCAACAGTAAAACCTGGAGTATCTGCATCAACAGGGAAATAACATTTTGATAGAATGACAACAGTATATCTAGGAATATTATATCTTATCAAAAACTTCCCAATCAACTCTTCTGAAACACCATTAGAATACATGTTTGCAGTATCAAAAGTCCGTAAGCCCATGTCATAACATTTCTTTAATATTTCCATGATTTTTTCTTCATCTTCCAGAACCCAATCACCGTACTCGGCTTTAGCACCAAATGACATGCACCCAACAACCAATTGGGAGATCTTTAATCCTGAATCGCCTAGTTTAAGATACTGCATAGGTTAATTTTTTCAAACTGTTTGATTAAACGAGCTTTTCAAGTAGGAACGATAATAATCAATCTTCACCCAAGCGGTTATATAAAGATTTAGTTGGTGTCTGGGAAAGAAAAAGAGTTCAACAGAATCGAACGCGATAAAAATACACTTGCTGTCGCTTAAAAGTTTTTCAAAAACGCTGTAGCAAAAGCAAATAGATGACACATATAAAGAGCACACGATGTCCTGGTATTAACAGAAGTAAGTATTAATAAATTGTGATAAAAAAATATATTTTGTAAAATTGAGTTTCTGAGAAATAGAGTTGTTATAAAAAGCAAAAACTGCAAAACACAATGAGTGAGTTTAAAGTTGAAAGCATCTATGATATTTCCGGCAGACAAGCTATTGTAACTGGGGGTGGATCTGGCATTGGCCAGATGATCTGCCAAGGTTTTGCGGCTAACAGCGTAGATGTTGCTGTTGTAGATTGTTTTCAAGAAAGAATCAACGAAACAATGGAATTATGTGAAAGCATCAAAAAAGAAACAGGATCAACGTCTAAAATAACGTCATTGTGTTACGATATCGGTGATGAAAAAGCAAATAAAGAGTTGGTAAACTTTATCAATGCCAACTACAAAAATGTGGATATTCTCATCAATTGTGCCGGGATCCGGAGACAGAATAAAATAACGTTTGCACCAGGAGAATCTTTAGAAAAGTTGCACGACGCAACGAATTCCATCGAATGGAAGGACTTTCGAGACACATTTGATGTCAATGTGTTCGGTATGTACTTTCTGACTGCGGGATTGGTTCAAAAGTTGGGAGAAGCAGCAGCAAAGGGCGATGGTAGGGGATGTGTCATTTGCTTTTCCTCGCCATGTTCGGTTCACAACAACCAGTTTGTGCCAACATACCAGCTTTCTAAAGTTTCCATTGACCATATGGTAAGGATCCTGGCTGCCGAATTTGCAGATAAGTATATTCGTGTGAATGCCATTTCTCCCGGCCTGTATGCCAGTAGAATGACTCCAATGGCACCAGATGATCCGTCTTCCAATATGAAGTACGTGCATCTAGTTCCTGCGAGAAGAGAAGGAAGTCCCCAAGAAATGGCAGCTGCAGTAATTTTCTTATGTTCTAAAGGTGGTGCATACATGGACGGTCGTAACCTAAGGATGGACGGCGGTCGTTTACTTACACTGAAAGGGCACATATACAGTGACGAATAAGAATGTCAAAATATCTATGGTATAAACTACATAGCAGTGTAGCAGTATGAACAAAGTAACATTATAAACAACACGACAACATAGTATAGCAGTGTAGCATTTAATTATTATATTACAGTGTTGTAATACTATAGAATTACAGCAGAATAGCAACATAGCTGTATAAGTTAAAAATATAACACTACAATATAGCACTATAACACTCTGAACATAGCAGTATGCCCCTTTAGCAATATAGCAATATAGCAATATAGCAATATGTTCTTTTTAAAAAATAGCACCAGATCAGTAGACTATTTTCGTTTAACAGTATATAACACTATAGTAGCTCCAAACAACAACAAAATAGCAGTATAACACATTAGTAGTTTTGCGCTATATTACAGTAGTATGCTCGTTTAGCAATATAACACTTCAGAACTAAAGAATAGCACTAAAGCATAGCAAAAAAGCTAAAACGCAACAGCCGCACTTCAACACTTATTCCTTCTTCACGCCCGCAATTTTTCCGAAATGAGTGTTTACGTAAGAACTTTTCAGTCGTTTCTTTTTGTGGAACGTGATTCAGGACAGATAAAAAGAATTTTCCCTCTCAACAAGAATATATATATATATATATATATAATTAAAGAAAAACACCTATTAATATTTCAAATATATTAATGAAAGACCTACCATTGGGAGAGGTTATTTACACTGCAGTGAAACCCATTTTCAAAATCTATATTATCATAGGTGTGGGATTTTATCTAGCCCGGAAAAATATTCTAACAGTTGAAACTTCAAAGAATATCAGTGCAATAGCAATCAGAGTGTTGATTCCATGTCTGACGTTTCAGAAAATTGTGACAAATATCAATAACTCGATGATCCATGAGATTGCAACGATTGTGATTATTGGGTTTTTCATGATGTTTTCCCAAGCACTGCTTGTTTTCGTCACTGGATTCCTACTGGGATGTCCTAAATGTTGGTGGGGTGGGTTAATTTGTTGTGGATTATTGCCAAATATTTCGGACCTACCTATTGCTTATTTGCAGACGATGCAAACTGCTAATATTTTTAAAGATGTGGATCTTGGAGTGTCTTTTATTATGATTTACATGGGTCTGCAGTTGCTGCTACAGTTTACCTTGGGTTCTTATAAGCTTATTGAATACGATTTCATCAGAGAGTTGAAAATAAACGAAATTGAAGATCTTAACATGGGTAGAGATCTGGAGAATGCAATTGGAACCTGTGATTTCTCAGCAATTGATGATAACTCCATTAGATTGAGTCATAAGTCACAATCTATAAGGCAACATAATACAGATAATATTAACAATATAATACCCGTTATAGATCAAGGAAGCAGTGATGATCATGTTGCTCAATTGGTGAGCGATACCCCTACAACTAATAAAGATACTGAAGTATCATCGCTCAAAACTATGGATTCGATTGATTCCATCAACTCCTCTCAATCCAATCATTCCCAGTTCAACCAAATGGTTCTTCAAACATCCCATTTGTTTCAAAATAAAACAAATGTATCTAAAACTTCACATCTTTCAAAACATAGCTCTGTATCTGTTTCCTTTCCTAGTAGAATGTTAGAAAATTCAAAGATGGGAATGGCACATGAAACAATGGATGATATTGTTAGAGTTTATTCCAAATATGATGAAATAATAGAAGAGAAAGAAACAGAAAAAGATATTGAATCAATAATTAATGATAAGACGGGCATAATTAAATCAATAAAATCAATTAATTGGAAGCAGGCTTTCAGGGAAATGCTCAAAATTTGGAAAGATTCATTTACACAACCTGCATCTGTTGTTCTACTTATTTCAGTTACTTTTTCGATGATACCATGGGTTCAAGCACTGTTTACTAAATCTACCCAAGTAACATTACCAAATGCACCAGATAATCAACCTCCATTATCTTTTATTATGGATTTCGCAGGCTATTTAGGAGCAGCGCAGGTGCCAATTGGTTTATTACTTCTAGGTGGTACTATAGGTAGACTTGAAATTAAAAATTTACCAAAATCATTATGGAGAGTTCCGATTGCTGTTATGTTTGTCAAACTATTTATATTCCCAGTTATTGGATGTGCACTCAATTCTAAAATTCATAAAGATGGTATGTTCTATGGAAATGACATTCTCTATTTTATTTCAAATATTAACTTTTGTTTACCACCTGCAACTACACTTCTCTATATCACTGCATTTTACACTCCTAATGATGGAAAATCTCATATTCAAATTGACATGCTTGCTTTGGTTTATATATTCCACTATGTTTTCCTTATTATATGTCTTCCCTTCACTGCAACTTACACCATGAAGGTGTCGTTGGGATATTAAATCTCCACATGGATAAATTTTTATATAATTTTAATATTCCTTTCAACAGAACAAAACAAAAACACAAAAAATAACCTGTAAAAATTATTTATTGTCTTCTATGCTGTCTTCAAACTTTACTTTTCTATGTTACTTTTTCTGTTTCGTTTATTTATTATTCTAAACATCTTTTCTAATTTATATTAATTTAAAAAAAATATCTTGATGTGAAAAAGTTACGCTTGAGAAAAATTAAATGTATAGGAAAGTCATACTAAAAAAAGGTAGAAAACTGCAATCCTTAAATAAACAGGTAAATTAGTGGCTTTTTCTTTTTAATATTTGCGATGATGTCAATTCAAAAGTTAAAATTACTTATTCAAATCCAGATGACTGAATAAAATATAATTTTTATTGTATGTATGCTGCTAAAACCAGCAACTAGATTAAGTTTATTTCAATATATGAAAAATAATGTATCTGACTCTATATATATGTGGTTTTTCAGATTTCATAGAAAAAGCAATTTTTTGATACTCATATAATATATATTTAAAATTAAAACCCTTAATAGATTTTAAGAACACGTCACCTATCTTTATTTTTCTATGGTTTATCATGAGTGTAAAAGTTCCAAAACACAACTACTCAAACTCAGGATGTATAACTAGGTTAAAACACATTAAATAATTCCAAACTCTTTTTATTGAAACAGAATGAAATCAATAAGAGCTCCATTTCTCTGATTTTTCGTAATTCATTTCAAATAATATCTCAAATAGATTGGTATATAAGGTCTATTAAAATCTAAGATATTATGCATATTAAAAAAATATAATGTTTTTATTCTTCTTGTTTTTCTTTTGGGTAATAGTTTTCAAAAATATTTGTCATGGACACAATTGGAATCTTCCATGAATTGCTTTTTAGACACCAAAATTTTACTAAACGTACTCAAACTGGATAAAATTGAGGCGCCTATAAAACAATTGTTTTTCCTTTCACGAGAAGCAAACATTTTTATTTTTATTTCATCATCAAGATGTCTTATTTCACTGATCAGTCTTGATCCGAAGTTTTTGAAAAGCGTTGAACCGCCGCTCAATACAATAGTCTCAAATAGCTTTGCACGCAAATCAACATCCGTTCTGAGAATTGAGTTGTAAAGAGCATCGTGGATTGTACGTTCTTCAAATCCAAAATTTTCAGGGCTAAATAGAAGTTCACAGGGTTTGACTAAGGATTCATTTGAAATTTTAAGAAATTTGCCATCGGGCAGCTGGAATTCCTGAGTCTCTGTTTTATCTATATGAGCATTCATTTGCACGAATCCCAGTCTTTCCTTCATACTTCTAATAATTTCGAATTCTGATGATGAGTTCATAGAATATCCATTCTTCATTACTTCCACCTGGAGCTGTCTAGTTATATCACGGCCGGCAAGATTAATCCTATGTAAAGTACCTGGCAATGCAAAACCTTCATATATTGGAGCAATACATGACACACCGTCACCGATGTCAACTGAAACTCCAGTGGTCCTACCTGTTGAATACAATGATAAAACAGCTGGAATACTTACATTTATTGCATTTAATCCAAAGGTTTCAAACATGATTTCAAATATTTTTTCTCTGTGACGTCTTGTAGAAAAGGGATGTTCTGTAATAAGCATTGTATGTTCATTGAGAGAAATTTCACTGCTTTCACCCTTCTGATCTCCATAGTTGATCAAATCATGATTTAAAATTTGTTGCCAAATAAGTTCCATTGAATCCCAATCTTCAATAGTTCCATGTTCTATAGGATACACCAATTTCAACAATCCACGTCGCAGCTGTGCCTGATTCCCAACAAACGTATCATTTACATCTATATCGCTTGGTAAATATTCAATTTTGTGATATTTCGGGCGTCCAATTAAATTCGAATAGCAAATTCTAGGCGATTCATCCGCTGAAAACCCACATCGTATAGTTCCCGATCCATTATCTAAGATGATGGGCTGGTTATATAAAGCATCCATGATCCAATACCGTCTAACCTGTTCCAAAAATCCCTTTTCTATTCCAAAACACAAACTAATAAAACATGTTGATGATTTCTTACGCGAGCCTACTTAATATATATTATCATAATATATAATATATAATATATATTTAAATATATAATAAATACGCTTCATTTTCAATTACATTATGAATATAAAAAAAATGTCTATATAAAGGAAAACTATGTGTATGGCACATATGCGGGTGAAATTAGATACAGTAGTATCTGTCACCAAAGTCACCGACACCAGGAACAACAAACTTCTTTTCGTTTAAGCATTGATCCACCATACCAGTGATGATTTTGATTTTTGGATACTTTTCCTTGAAAACCTGGATACCTTCAGGGCTTGCAAGGACGTTCAAGAAGATGATTTTGTCTTGAGCAACACCCTTTTCGAGTAAAACGTCAACGGCCATTGCAGCAGATCCACCGGTTGCGAGTAATGGGTCTAAGAGAAGAACATATCGTTCGTTGATGTCATCTGGTAATTTCACATAGAACAATTTAGGGGTGGCGGTTTCTTCATCTCTTTGGATGAGAATCTTACCTAAACGCACCGATCTGCAGCAATCTCTCAATCCCTGTTCCATGGATTCTCCTGCTCTGATGATGGAAACTCCACAGATTTTACCTTTGAAAGTATGGCCGTCGTAAGTGACCCCCAGAGGAGTTTCAATTTTCTTAGGCTCCACTGGAAGCTCGTTCAAGCCCTCTTCGACAAGTAAGCGGATGATTCTATCGGAATAGAACACAAAGTCTCCACGGCTGGTGTTCTTATCACGTACAATTCTATAATACTTCTGCTGTTAGTAAATCTGACCTTGCTTCTCCTCACAAGAATTAAATTCCAAAAACATTCTACTTACGTGTATAAACACTTGAGTTGGTTGGTCTGTTTCAGCAAGATCACGTTGTCATAGCCCGACATCTTTGCTACTGTTGCTTTGTCTATGCAAAAGAAACTGGCCATATCCAAAATCGGCGACACTGTTGGCTTTTAAAAAATTTCAGGCGGCAGCGCTATCGGCTATCGAGGCCAAGAAAACGGGTTTATTGTGTGAAACGGAGATAATTGAAAGATATAAAGATTAGATAAGAACTACAAGACTGGAAACAGGACACGGCAGACGGAGAACTGGAAAAGAGAGATGAAAGGTGGGGATGACACACGGAGAACGGAAGTGTAAGAACGGGTCCTAGAGATAATGTATTCATTCAAGAAAGGCGAAAGAAATATCAAAGGCCACACCTCTTCTGACGGTTTGAATAAGACTGGAAACAGAGGTGGGATATCCAGCAGGTCTAGAGCCGATCAATAAAGTATACATGTGTTCAGATTGGGTCTTGATTTCAGGGTGTCTCTCTAAAAGCAGATCGTAATGGTTGATGGCGTCAATGATCCTGAGTAGTTTTTCGTAGTTGTATATATTTTGGTTCAGGGTTTCAAACACCATCATGAGCAAGCCCGGTTGGTAGTATCCCGGCAAGTACTTGAATTCAAATAGGGTGATGAGACGATCGAACCATTTGTCGTCGTTGTGTGTCTCGTTTTTAAGGAGCTGGTTCAAGATATAGACAGGCGATAAACTCTGTCTCAAAATGGCATTGCTTTTAATAGCCTCGGTTTCAAACAAATCGGTTTCCAACTGTTGGTCTAATTTACCGTTCAACAGGGTGGCTTCGAAAATCCTCCACACAATGGAAATAACTTTATCTACACTCTGGGACTCGGAAAAGCATGCCAGGGCACTGCCAATCATCTGTTTGCTGTAAAATTTTTCTCCCTGGATCTGCTGGATGGTTGACATTGTCTTCTTCAATTTTAATTGTGAACATACCGATAAAACCCATTCAAAATCATCAGAATCTTTAATTTCATAGGTTGGTAATAACTCAGATAATATCTGTCTGCTTTTGTTGCTACCCACGTTGATTAAAATACCAACTCCAAGAGAAAAAAATTCTTGTTTGTTCATATATGTTAAGGCTAAATCTTCAACCATTCTATCGATATTATTGCTAATGCCATTAATGGTTTCTTTTCTCTTGATTAAATCGTCAGAGGGTATATCTTTGTAATAGTTATTCAAAAGACCGCCAGATTCAATTAAAACTGCAATGAAAGTACCAATAGATTTATCTAAAGATTCAATGGCTGATATAACAGTCAAAATTTTACCCTTGAATAATTCCAAACAAATAGAATCCCATGATTCAATACCTTCGATTGGCTTTTCATAGCAATCTAATTCTAATGCTTTGCCAATATATTCATTAATCATTTTCTTACTTGGCATTTGATAAAGGAAACGTGCCATGAAATATTCGTACCATGTAGAAGAATTTTCCTCAATTGCATTTGGTGATCCTGATAATATATTTAGCAACTCAAGAATTTCACTATGAATGATGCTGTTTTCACAACTTGCATTTCTTGTTGATTCCCTTAATTCCACTGCTATTTTTTTCCATTGCAAAAAGTATTTAACATCATATGAAAATCTTATTGGATCATATGATGAGATTAAACTTATAAAGTCTTTGATAATTGAATATAGAGTAAAATCTGATTCTTTCAATTCTTCATATTGAGTAACTTGTAGATCATCTATTAAATTAGAAAATGAACCTCTTAATATCATCTTCTTTACATAAACTGACCAGAATATAGTGTTTAAATAAGGTTTATCGGACTCTTGTAAAACTTTTTCGAGTAATTTATTATCTTGTTGAATATCGATTCTTTCAATCCATTGTTGAAATAAAACAATTGTTTCATCCTCACGCCCAAAATGAAGAGCATTAAGTAAATATAAAACGCTGATAATATTTTCATAGTTAACAACCCATGGATCATCGAATTTCCCTAGATCTTGTTTGAGTTTTTGACTAATTAAAATATTTAAATTGCTTAAGATAGATGACATCAACTGGCTTAAAAATAGTGTTCTTTCCTTTTTAGTATCTTCAATTTTAGAAATGACACCTATTTGCATGTATTCATCTTCGTCATTAGGATCTAAGGAAATATAATTTCTATATTTTTTATCTTTTAATAATGGTCCCAATTCTTTATAGATATTGTTTAAAAATGTTTTGTATTCAAATGATTCATCCAATTGTTGAATAAGATCAAAAGGAAAAAGTTTGTTTTGTTCTTTATTCTCATCATTAATATTCTTGGCTGAAGGTGTCACAAAAAGCACTCCTTTTTCTGTTTTATTTGAAATGGCAAAATTCAAATGTTCACCATTAGTTAATAGTGATTTTGGAGTTGCGTCAAATTCTAATCTTCTAATTGGTAAATTTGTTCTTGAATCTATTTCTACATCAAAAAATTCATCAACTTCACTATTCAAATCAACATCCGTATCTTTGTCTTGGATTAAGTGTTCTGCAGATGGAGCTTGGTATGCATTGAAAAAATCGCCATTTACTTCTTTGGATTTCTTCTCAAGCTCATTTGATATATTGTCGGTTTTTTTTACAATATCAATTGAATTAGTTTTCTCTGATTCTACCTTTCCAAATCCACCAATTGGGTTCTTGCCCTTATCATTTGCAGTTCCAAATGCAAATGCTGGTTTTGCTTCTTCCTTCTTCACATTTCCAAATGCAAATGCTGGTTTTGCTTCTTCCTTTGTTGCAGTTCCAAATGCAAATGCTGGTTTTGCTTCTTCCTTTGTTGCAGTTCCAAATGCAAATGCTGGTTTTGCTTCTTCCTTTGTTGCAGTTCCAAATGCAAATGCTGGTTTTGCTTCTTCCTTTGTTGCAGTTCCAAATGCAAATGCTGGTTTTGCTTCTTCCTTTGTTGCAGTTCCAAATGCAAATGCTGGTTTTGCTTCTTCCTTTGTTGCAGTTCCAAATGCAAATGCTGGTTTTGCTTCTTCCTTTGTTGCAGTTCCAAATGCAAATGCTGGTTTTGGCTCGTCGGTTTTTTCTAAACCTAACCCACTATTTGATTTAAGATTCTTTTCGTTCGATGTTGATGGTATTTTTTCTTCGAGTTTTGAGCCAAATGAAAATGCAGGAGTGGTTGAACTACCTCCAAATGAAAAATTCGACGGTTTATTGTTGTTCATGGATGCGCCAAAACTAAAAGAAGCATTCGATTCTACTTTACCATTTGCATCCGATTGGATTCCTGTAAAATTGCCAAAGCTGAATGCTTTTTTATCTGTGTTTTCATCCATATTCTCTTCTTTAGCTCCACTTTACCCTACCAACTTGAGCTGAGCTCTTCAATTCGGTTTCATGTTTTTAAAACTTTGACAACAAAAACCTCAACACATTCGAGAAAAAAATATTTTTCACATTTTTCACAGTTTTTACATGGAACAAAATTTTTTCTACATTCTTGACATCTTTTAAGGATATAAAATAGAGTAGAAATACAGGCCGGAAGGACATTCTCCTTTTAGAATTGAAAATGGTTTCAAAAATTGATTTACAAAGTACGGAATCCATCACCAAATTTCTGAGGAATAAGGATGCAGATGTCGATCATGTTTATGCTTTTATAACAGAAAAGTTATTTGCATCATCTAAGCAAGATTCAGTATATTTACCGCAGAAAGAAAAATTTGTACTTGACTTATTAATTGACAGAATCTCACAATCTAATAAATTGTCTCAAAAATTCAAGAATAACTTTAAAACATGGAAGTTGTTTAATTTCATTTGGGATATATGTGATGATGACCCAAGACTTTTAAATATTAGATCTTCAACATTGTCTAAAGTTAAATTTGGAGAAATTTTCTCTAAATTGCTTGTGGATATGAAAAATCAGGGAAGCTACAAAAATATATCACTAATAGAAGAAGTGTCACTCACTATTGATCATCTAATCAAAAATTCTAAAGTTTATTTATCAGATGACCAAAATATTTCTTTGATTGCCAACCTACTAGAATTTGTTGTTCAAGAAAACGAATATTCTCAAAATTTAACTGACAGAATTTTATGGCTTGCAATTAGTATTTTCAAATTAAACAACAGAGCATCTTTAAAGTATGATATGAAACACAAATCTGAATTTTCACGTACATGTTTGGCAAATACATTGATAGCGTTGCAGAAATTGGTGATAAGTGACACCCTCAAACTTGAAATCAACAATATGTTGGTGAAGGTTTTATTTTCAGACACAGAAGCAAACAACAAAACCAATATAATTATACTTATGGAACAATTTGTATCTGTTGACTCTAATTTAATATTGAAAAATGAAGAAGTTTTATTTCTCTTGAAACTAATTATACCCAAATTGGATATTATTGAATTAGAAACAATTGTCAAAATGCTTATATCAAAATTTCCAAGTTCATCTTCTTTACTATTAAAAGAAATCACTGACATGAATAAAACTTTATCAACCGAATTTCTTTTCTCATTAGTTGAGAAGGCATTAGAATCAAATGATGATGAATCATTTTATTTGATCATATATTCCATTAAAAGAAGCTCGGATATTACATTTAAGTTTTCGGATCAGATATGTAAGCTTTGCTGCTCTGAAAACCCCATCTCCATAACACTATTTCAAAGATTATTTGATTCATACATAAGAAATAGGGAACTTGAACTATTTGTTAAATTGTGGGCCAAATTAGTCGATGAAAACCCAGGACAGATTTTTGAATCTGATGAAATTGTTGATTATGTTGCCTCAGAATTAGTCACTTTGTCCTATACTCAGTTATTTCAGCTTGTGCAAACAGAAGTAGAAGTTTTCAATTCATTACCGGACAAAAATCCAATATTTCTTGTGGCTGTTTGTAAATGCATGCTTAAAGGTGTTTTTGGATCAATTCAAAATGCATTAAACAAAACCCTTACAATCAATTTAAATCAACTTAAACCATTGTTGGTTTCACTTTTAAAAATTGAGGGGGATTTCACTTGGAAATTGAAATTCTACATTTTATGTTTATTTGATATTGAAGATATTTCAGAAGATATTTCGGTTATTACTGATCATAAATTTATTAATGATGATTATTATTATTTTGCAAGGTTGAGGCTTATTGAGCAAAACTTGAAACTTGCTGATGACGAACTCAAAAAAAAATTCAGTTCATATTTTAGAAAGAAAGCTTTGGCTAGTTTCAGATATATGATATTTACCAGATTTTTTATTCTTCTTGAATATTTATTTGATAAAGAGCAGATTGGTGGTTTTGTTTCTAAGTGCTTCAAATCAATTTCTCCTGTTGAAATAAAAAAAATATTGAGTAATCATATACTACAGGCTCAACCTAAGCTTATTTCAACTATAATAGATTCCTGTATTGAAAATGAAAGTTATTTTGAGAATCTTCAGTACCTTTCGGTTTATTCATTTAATAAAGCACAAAAGCATAAAACATTAGATTTGGTACTTGATCAATTAGACAACGATTTTTCCAAAGCCATCATTAGAATTTTAATTAAAATGCCAACTTATAGATCCAAACTGGAAACGGAATTTAACTCACTAATTAAACTTGCATCACGGAACAACAGTGATTTTGATGATATTATTCAGGAAATTATTGCACTTCATTTCAAACAGCCTGTCGAATCAGAAAAATATATTAAAAATATTTTTAAAGAGTTGTTAACAGCTTTTGAAGTTTTGGAATTAAAAAATTGTAAGGAATATGGCAACCATATGCGTATTTCTCTTTTTATTATACAGCAATCAAAGGATACATTATATGAAGAAGATAGAACACAGTTAATTAATAAAGCGATTGAAAGAATTTCAACTATTCTATCAGAATCTCAAAAACTTGATGCAACTACGTTGTGCTCTTTAATAAACTTTGTTACTCAAATAAACTTTCAAACTAATTCATTTTATTTTGATTCCAGTGTCAAAAATTCCATTAAGAAAATCAGTTCGGAACATTTAAATGACCCATCAATTAGTAGTACACTGTTTAAAATGATTTGTTCTTTAAACAAATTATACAAACCTGAATATGTCATTGCATTATTTATTGTTTTAGATGGTGAAGAAAACAAAACATCTATTGACAAGTATCTTAATAAACTTTCCAAAAATGAATCAGTGTTTGTGGAAACGTGGTTTAACCTATGTGAATCTGTAAACTCGTCAAAAACTGACGATTTGGGTAAATACATTGAACTATTCACATATTTCATTAAAAATGCCAACAAGCCAAGTGATCCAAAAGACGTCAGAGTATACCACACATTGTTCGTGTCAACAATTTCAAGAATATTTTACAAACTTAGAGCAACTGGGTACTTTTCTAATGATGTTAATCTATTTATCAGTTGTCTTAAGACCATATCATCAACTAAAATTTGGATTCTCACACAATACACAATGGAATTAATCATGGCCTTTGTGACACATTTATCGAATTGTTTATCTCAAAAACCAGATGATAACCTAATAGAACAAAGCTATATTGATTTATGTCAAACGATATCATCCATAATATTGTATCAAAGACGTAGACTGTCCAACAGGCATCACTTGATCATTACCGTTTTAATTTCCTTAATGAAAACCCTATTCAGTTCTTCTAAAGAAATTTCAAAGGAGGGTGCTTTATCATTCGAAAGATTAATAAGTAATGTTTGTGAACCTGGCATTAATCAGATGTCAATCAGACTGTCTGAAACCTCAGGAACAAAGGATGCAGAGCTGAATAATGCATTGTCACAGACTAAATCGGCACTACGGAAAAATATTCCCATTTTGATTTTCAATTACATTAAATTCTGTTTGCAATACCAGCTAGACGTATCTGTCAAGCCATATATGGCGAACTCCGTATACATGATGCTGGACTTATTGACGCTAAACGAGCTCAACTACATCAATCAATCTCTCGATAACCAAGGCCGTCTTGTCTTCAAGAGTCTCCATGACGACTACAAGAAATTCTACAAATGGAATGAAGAGTAGACCCTGTAACTGTGTATAGATCTTCCTGTATTGATATTACTGTATTGATATTACTGTATTGATATTACTGTATAAAAAAGGATGAATCAAGTCGTAAACGTTTCATGAATCTGGATTTCGCTGAGTCGCCAAGTGAAATATTTTATTTCATTTGAATGTCAATCAAAATTTTTTCTTTTATGCTTGAATTTTCTCCACTATCTTGACAAGAGGTGTCGTATAAATAAGGATGGTTGAAATCACAGAACTGGAAAATGATGCAGCGGTTGATGCATTAGTTGAAGAATGGGAAAAGAGACAAAAGTTAGAAGAAACAAAACCTAAAAAGACAGCGGAATCAACCAATGCCTCTGGTGAGCCAGAATTACCACCACAGCTTGCGGATGTGTCATCTAAAACAACCGAAGAATTGATGGCAGAACTTAACAGACTTCCATTTTTTATGAACGACTTAGGTGGTGAAGAAAATGAAAATAGACCTGAAATTGAAGCTTTGAAAGCTTTAGCTTATGAAGGTGAGCCAGATGAAGTTGCTGAAAATTTCAAAAAACAGGGAAATGACAGATACAAAGCCAAAATGTACAAAGATGCTGTGGAATTCTATACTAAAGGTATCGAAGTTGAGTGTGGTTCGGCATATATTGACTCTGCGTTATATTTGAACAGAGCTGCGTGTAATTTAGAGCTGAAAAATTATAGAAGATGCATTAATGATTGTAAAGAATGTCTAGTTAGACAACCTAAAAACGTCAAAGCGTTATTCAGAGCTGCAAAGGCTTATTTTGCTCTTGAACACTATGATGAGGCATTGTCTGTTTTAAATTTTGCAATTTCAATTGACGATAAGAATGCGGCAATCAATGCGTTTTTGCAAAAGGTTGAAGCAAAAATAAAATATATTGAAGACTTGAAAGAAAAGAAAAGAAAGAGGGAAGAAGAAAAATTGAAAATCAAGGAAAATTTACAACAGGCTATTGCGTTGAGAGGTTTTACTTCCATACATTCTTCTTATGGTACAGATACTATTGGCGATGCCAAGATTCATCTAGAAGATACAAATGATATTGAAACACAATTGATTATCCCAACGATTGTGATATACCCTACTGTTGACGAATTCGACGTCATTAGTGAAGTCAGTGAGCTAACTACACCACTAGAATTAATGGAACTCGTGATGGGTGATAGACCAGAAGAATATTTCAACGACGGTAAACATGCCGGTTTCAAGCCAAAGAAGCTAGAAGCATATATGGAAACCGAAGATGGTGGTTTGGTTAAAATCCCAAAGAAAAGTGCCGTTAACTCTGTTCTGATGTCTCAGAAGCCAAAAATCCCACTTTTTGACGACATTTTAAGAATTTATTTTGTTCCAAAGACGGAATCTGCGGAATGGATTGCAAAATGGAAAAAACAAGACGCTCTGGCTAAAAGAGTGTAGATAGACTCTCCTTGTATAAAAAATGCTTTTAATTCAGTAAATGGACCTTTAAAATAACAAGCGCCTCATGAAAAAAAAATGAAAAAAATTTTGTTGAACTTTTCATATACAAATAACACTGTTTCTTGTAAAAAAAAGATCATATAACAGAAGAGAAAGAGGTAGTAATGTCTGTGGTTGTGAAAAGAAAAAGACTTTCTTCTGGTTTATCCGTGTCCCAAAAAGTTTTTGTGAGATCCAGAAACGGAAATGCATCTAAAATTGTCAGAGAACATTACCTGAGAGATGATATTCCATGTTCCTCCAGAAGCTGTGAACAATGTTCTGATTTCTATATTGCAGGCCCTTCAGGTGAAGTTCCACGTGCGATTTTGTCTGAAACTCCACTTGTTTTAAACAAAGATAAAATTGGCAAACATTATGTTGTTATTGATACAAATATTGTTCTTAATGCAATTGATATCTTAGAAAATGACCGGGTTTTTTATGATGTTATTGTGCCACAAACTGTTCTTAATGAAGTTCGTAATCAAAGTTATCCTATTTACATGAGATTGAGAACATTAACTAAGAATGAAGATAAAAGATTTATTGTTTTTCACAATGAATTCAAATCATCAACTTACGTTCAAAGAAAAAAAGGTGAAATAATAAATGATTATAACGATAGATTAATTAGACAAACTGCCAAATTTTATAATGAACATTTAGCAGATTCAGGTATCAAAACATTGTTGATTACTGGTGATAAAGCAAATAAAGAATTGGCACAAAAAGAAAATATCGTGTGTTATACTGTTCATGAATATATTGATAAATTACCAAATTCTGAAGAATTAAAGGATATGTTACCATCTACAGAATCATTTGATAAAACTCTAAATGAAATTAAATACCCTGAATATTACAGTTCTGCAAGAATGATGGGGGGTATCAAAAACGGTAGTTTATATCAAGGTTCTATCTCAATATCTTCATACAATTTTCTAGAAGGTAGTGTTTCTATTTCAAGTATGCCAAAACCACTTTTAATTTTAGGTAGGGAAAATTTAAATAGAGCTTTTAGTGGTGATCATGTTGTTGTTGAACTATTACCAAAATCAAAATGGAAAAAACCTTCAACTGAAATCATAGATGAAGAAACTCTCAATAAAAATGAATTAGGTGATGATGTTGACAATGAAGTTATTATTACTGATAGAGAAAGAAAAATGTTAACTCAAGAAGCTATAAAGGCACAAGGTATTGAAACTGATGATGAGAAAATTATGCCAACTGGTAAGGTTGTTGGTATAATAAAGAGAAGTTGGAGATTATATGTTGGTCAATTATCACCAAATTCTGTTAGAAAAGATGAAGTTGTAAGTAATGCAGCTAAGAATGTTTTTGTGATCTTAATGGATAGATCATTACCAAAGATTAGAATTAGAACCAGACGTGCAAAAGAATTAATTGGTAAAAGAATTGTTGTTGCTATTGATAGTTGGAATTCTAACTCTAAATTCCCAAGTGGACATTTTGTTAGAACATTGGGTGAAATTGAAGATAAAAATGCAGAGCAAGAAGCATTATTATTAGAACATGATGTTGAATATAGACCATTTTCTAAGAACGTTCTTGAGTGTTTACCAAAAGAAGGACATGATTGGAAGGTTCCTGAAAACTTGGATAATGGTGATGTTTTGTTGAAAAAGAGAAGAGATTTAAGAGATAGATTAATTTGTTCCATTGATCCTCCTGGATGTGTTGATATTGATGATGCATTACATGCAAAAAAATTACCAAATGGTAACTATGAAGTTGGTGTGCATATTGCTGATGTCACTCATTTTGTTAAAGCGGGTACTCCATTAGATCAAGAAGGTGCGTCTAGAGGTACATCTGTTTACCTGGTTGATAAAAGAATTGATATGTTGCCAATGTTACTAGGTACTGATTTATGTTCCTTAAAGCCATATGTTGAAAGATTTGCATTTTCTGTGTTATGGGAAATGGATGACAATGCTAATATTTTAAATGTTGAATTTACTAAATCTATTATTGCTTCAAGGGAAGCTTTTGCTTACGAACAGGCACAACTGAGAATTGATGATGAAACAAAGCAAGATGATTTAACCAAAGGTATGAGAATTTTGCTGAAACTTTCCAAGAAATTAAAGCAAAAAAGGTTAGATGCAGGTGCGTTGAACTTAGCTTCGCCTGAAGTTAAAGTTCATACTGATAGTGAAACAAGTGATCCAAACGAAGTCGAAATTAAAAAGTTATTAGATACTAATTCTTTAGTTGAAGAATTTATGTTGTGTGCTAATATTTCAGTTGCAAGAAAAATTTATGAAGCATTCCCTCAAGTGGCAATGTTGCGTCGTCATGGTGAACCCCCAGCTACAAATTTTGAGCAATTAAATGATGTTTTGCGTATCAAAAAAGGATTATCAATTTCGACAGAAAGCAGTAAATCGTTAGCTGATTCTTTAGATAGATGTGTGGATCCAAAAGATTCATACTTCAATACTTTAATTAGAATTATGGCAACAAGATGTATGATGGCAGCAGAATATTTTGCTTCTGGTAATTTTAGTTATTCTGACTTTAGACATTATGGTTTAGCAGTTGATATTTACACACATTTCACCTCTCCGATTCGTAGATATTGTGATATTGTTGCACATAGGCAGTTAGCTGCGGCTATTGATTATGAGCCATTACATGAAGTCCATATGGATAAAAGTAAGATGGATATTGTTGTGAAGAACATTAATAAACGTCATAGAAATGCACAATTTGCAGGTAGGGCAAGTATTGAATATTATGTTGGTCAAGTCATGAAAAATAATCAAAGTGATCAAGAAGGTTATGTGATTAAAGTTTTTTCCAACGGAATTGTTGTTATTGTTCCAAAATATGGTGTTGAGAGTTTGATTAAATTAGAAATTCTTGGCGATGTTAATTCTGCTGTCTTTGATGAAGATAACTATAGTTTAACATTTGTTAATAAAACGGGCGAAAAGAAAACGGTTTCTGTTTTTGATAAGGTTGAAGTGTCTATAGAATCCATCCTTGATGAATTCACCGGTAAGAGAAAGGTCCAGCTTTATCTCAAATAGTTATTGATTCTGTATAGTACTCTTTTATCCTAAATAAATTTTTAAGCTGTAAAGAAACGACATTAAAGATAAAATTACTTTGTTTTTTATTTAATACTGATTAAATAGTATGATAATGCAACTCTATGCATTGCTAAAACCGTCAGTTGTTCCTTGTTGCTGGTGAATCAATTTATAAGATCGGTCAATATTTCATATAGAATGTATGCAACAACTATCCTGAAATATTTAAAATTATCATATAACGCTATACGATTAGAATATACACGGAATAAATCTACAAAGTATCGTTTTTATCTGGCAGGCCACAGTTGATGTCGTTCAGTCGTTTAGTCTGTCCTTCTTACAAACTTTGTTAACAAACATGTGTGTGCTGAGCCTTTTTCAATGAAACTGGACTTTTGATGCCGTCGCTAAAAATTTGTGAAAGAAAATCATGAAAAGTGAAAAGGCCAATAATGAAAAATTGCACAGGAGGATTTGGAAATTGTTTCTTTGGGCAAACCACAATGACCAGTTTTGGATTACAAGTGAGACAAGCCGCAGGCTCTATTGACAGTGTTGTTGCAGATTATGCAGTTGGATACATGCAACATGTTTCACAATCTACAGAGGATGCAGTTTTAGCACAACAATTAAATATTCCAAAGGAAATTTCATTTATTAAAGAATTACTGATCAGTGCAGGTGGGGAACCAAGTAAGATTGAAAAACTTACCGACCAGTTACAGGAAAATATGGAAAAACAATTGAAAGATAATATGTCGAAGTTGGAAATTACGGGTGATACATCAAAGAGATTATTAGATATTGGATTAATCAATAGTAAACAAAGAGAATTAGATTCATCTTTGGCATTATTACAATCTACAGATATTGAACACACAGGTAGAACTATTGAAAGTAGAGTTGATAAGAAGAAATTACAAAAGGCAGAAGCAAAGATTGCAAAGAAAGTTGCCAAAAGAAATAACAAATTTGTTCAATATGAAGCATCTAAACTTATTAATGATCAAAGCAAAGAAGATTATGATTCATTCTTTCTTAAGGTTAATCCTATTGAATTTGGAGCAGGTGCTGGTAAATCTAAAGATATTAAGATTGATACTTTCGATTTATACGTTGGTGAAGGTCAACGTATTTTGAGTAACGCATCTTTATCTTTAGCCTATGGAAAAAGATATGGTTTGGTTGGTCAAAATGGTATTGGTAAATCTACATTATTAAGAGCATTATCAAGAAGAGAATTAGATATTCCTAAACATATAACTATTTTACATGTTGAACAAGAATTAAGAGGTGATGAAACAATTGCATTACAATCTGTTTTAGATGCTGATGTTTGGAGAAAACAATTATTATACGAACAAGAAAGAATCGAAGAAAGAATTAACGAAATTGAAAAATTAAAGGAAGAATTCGAAGAAGAAAGTTTAGAAATGAAAAAGTTAGAAAATGAACAAACTGATTTAACTGATAAATTAGAAGAAGTTCATAATAAATTAGGTGAAATTGAAAGTGATAAGGCTGAAGCTAGAGCATCATCTATTTTATATGGTTTAGGTTTCAGTCAAGAAGCACAACAAAGACAAACCAAATCATTTTCTGGTGGTTGGAGAATGAGATTATCACTTGCGAGAGCATTATTCTGTAAGCCAGATTTATTATTATTAGATGAACCTACTAATATGTTGGATGTTCCATCTAGTGCATATTTAGGCGATTATTTACAAACATACCCTGCAACTGTTTTGGTTGTTTCCCATGATAGAGCGTTCCTTAATGAAGTTGCAACAGATATTATACATCAACATTCCGAAAGATTAGATTATTACAGAGGTGCAAACTTTGATTCCTTCTATAATACAAGGGAAGAAAGATTAAAGAATCAAAAGAGAGAATATGAAAATCAAATGGCAGTTAGAGCACATTTACAAGCTTTCATTGATAAGTTTAGATATAACGCTGCAAAATCTTCTGAAGCGCAATCTAGAATTAAAAAGTTAGAAAAGATGCCTGTTTTAGAAATGCCAGAAGAAGATAAACAAATCACATTCAAATTCCCAGATCCAGAAAAACTTTCTCCACCAATTTTACAATTATTGAATGTTTCTTTTGGGTATGATCCAAAGAACTTATTGTTAAAAGATGTTGATTTAGATATTCAACTAGATTCGAGAATTGCCTTGGTTGGTGCCAACGGTTGTGGTAAGACTACATTATTAAAAGTTTTAATGGGAGGTAACGTACCATTAGATGGTTCTGTTTCCAAGAACACAAGATTGAGAATTGGATATTTTGCGCAACATCACGTTGATGGAATGGACTTAACTAAGAATGCAGTTGAATGGATGAGTGACAAATATCCTGGTAAGACAGATGAAGAATATAGACGTCATTTAGGTAGTTTTGGTATTACTGGATCACTTGCATTACAAAGAATGCAATCATTGTCTGGTGGTCAAAAATCTAGAGTGGCATTTGCAGCTTTATGTTTGACAGAGCCACATATTTTAATCATGGATGAACCTTCTAATCATTTGGATACCTCTGGTTTAGATGCATTATCAGGTGCACTAAAGAAATTCAAGGGTGGTGTCCTTATGGTTTCCCATGATGTGACGATGATCAAGGAAGTTTGTAATGAAATTTGGGTCTCTGAAGACGGTACTGTGCGTAGATTCGAAGGTAGTATTGATGATTATAAAAAATATATTTTGTCTAAGGCAAATGCCAGCGGTGTTGTTAAACATCATTGATATCACTTTTATTTATATGCTTTCTATATATATTTAACTGCAATACTAGTGCGTGTTTTAATTCCACTGCCACTAGTTTCGGTACTAAAAGTTCACGCTAATCTTCCGTCTGGGTTGATGTATTCTAGAAAACTTGTGCCCTAATTTTATCGTTCTAATTATCTTGAACTATCTCATATTGATTTTCTGTTTTCATCTGGGTTGCTACCATCTATTTTTTTTATCTCAGGATATTTCTTGTTCTTGCATGCAGCAAAGCCGAATGATGAAATCTTTTTATTGTACATACCAGCCCGGTATGAAGGCCCTATCTAAAATATATCGGTACAATACGGAGACCCTAATACTTCTATAAATAGCGGCCTACGTCATAGCTCGCTTGTAAAACTGGCCAATAAGCAGGCGCGCCCTTCTTGAGCCACCGGCTTTATTACATTTCTTTTTGTGATCACCACTTGATGTGGCTATTTTTAATCCTTTTTTCAATTTTGTTCGATGGAATTGATAATTTTTCTACAAGCAAACTTGGGTTATAAAAGACACAGATATTGCTGATCTTACGACTATTACACAATTTTTACATAAATATTATCCCAACAACAAGTAACCACAAATTGTTATTACAATGCTTTACAGATCTGCTCTCTCTCTTATTGCTTCAGCAGCAGTTGCTAGTGCAGCTAGCTCAGAAACCGTCTATTTGACTGTCAAATCAAACAATAGCACTATTGATGGATCTGCCCTCACATTCTTACATGAAGGTGCAGGTATTAACTATGCATTCTTGTCCTCTTCTGGTGACTCTTTAGGTTTGGTATATAACTCTGATAACAAGACATTAATCAATGAAGACTCAGGTATCACATTGCCATCTGGTGAAGAAGTTCCACTAACTTTTGATGTTAATGGTGGTTACGTCAGAGTTACTGTTGAAAGCCAAAACTCCGAATATACTTTTGAAGATAACGTGCTAGCTGTCAATGGTACCACTGATGCTTTCTATGCATGTATGAATACCAATGACCCATACGATTATTCGGAATACTCCTATGAATTAATGTACTACACATCCGATGCTCCATCTGATTGTATTGAAATCACCTTAGAAAAAGATTCTGGTTCTGACATCTCTGCTGATGCATCATCTTCTGCTCAACCAGCTTCTAGCTCCTTTGCTTCTTCTGTCGAATCAACTTCTACATCTGCTTCAATTGTCCCAACATCTACTCCTCTCTCTCTCACCACTTCTCTCACGTCTTCCTCTTCAACTTCAGCTTCAGCTTCAGCTTCAGATTCAGATTCAACTTCATCCAACTCTGTCAGCTCAATTTCTTCAAACTCTGACGGAGCTGCTGGTATGATCAATGTGCCTACTACTTTTGGTGTTCTTGCAGGTATTGCTGCTATGTTAATTTAAAATCCCTATTAATTTAATTACCTTTACTCGATGTATTTTTTAACAATATGTATGATTACTAATATATAAGACTAATATACAACTTAATTTTTAATTATTTATCCGTCATTTCCTTCAATTCTTTTCTCCATGTTTTGAATTCCTCAGTTAACATACCACCATTTTCACCACTATATGGAGATAATAATACATCGGTTTTTTCTTTGGTGTTTTCAACTAGGTTCATAAACATACTATTTTTGGAAGGATTAAACTCTAGTCTATAAGTTTTTGTCTCATCGTTAAGTGGAATTGTTTCTTCTAACCAACTTAGAACACCACTTAAAAATTTAATTGATTGCATTGATTTATTGACAACTTTTAAATTAGGATTTTGTTGAAACTTCTGAATATTTAACGGATTGTTTTTGATAAGTAGTGGAATTTCTTCGGTTTTAAACTCTTCAACGCTTCGAATTTTCATCATGCCATCTCTGAATGCATAGATAATTCTTGGAACACCAACTAGGAAACATTGTGCCCAAGTTTTCAATAATTTATTTTCAAATGCTGCAACCTTGTTGGCATCATTCAGTGGACCAGTAGTTTTTAATTCGACATAGTGAGATAACTTTTCGGATCCATCCGTTGGTTTATAATCCCACATACAATCGATTTCTGCCCCTAATAACAAAGAGGTAGAACCAATGGTGGTTTTAACTACGGTACAATATTGTTCAATATTATTAACAGGTAATTTATTTCTTTTCTCAATTTCCTTTCTTGTACATTTTGCCCATGGTTTAGGTAACGTTGAAATAGTTTCGAACTTATATCCTGAATATACAAATCTTCTTTGAATATCATTCATCTTGCTTTCTTCGTCTGCTTCCTTTTGTTTCCTGAATTCTATATCAGACTGTAAAAATAGTTGGCCATCAAAAACAACTATATTATAAACAAAATCATCTCTACTTTCATACGGTAATAACATCAAAGTCCTAATTAATCCTCTCCATGAGATTAATTTAGCTGAAATTTTCTTTTTGTGTTCTCTTTCGTATTGCTCTATGCTGGCTAATAATCCCGTAAAATCACCATAATCTAATTGTGGATTCTTTTGGAAACTAGAGAGGCCACCAGACAAATCAACACCGTCTGGAGAATTCAAATCATTATCGGAGAAATAATAATAACTTAATTGTGAATCATCTAAATGAAATTTGTTATCAATATCCCTAGAAAAGCAGCCTATCTCCTTAGGTCTTTTCACTGTTGCATTGTTAGAAAACTTTCTAATAGAATAATTGGATTCCATTATCGTTGCTTGTGTATCGGGCTAAAGAAGATAAAATTATTCACTAATCCTGAAAACTCTGTAAATGAAAAATCACATCAAAAAAAATATCTTACAACACAAAATCTTTGTTGTAATCGACGCGTCGCTCAGATTTGCAAAGCCAGCTCCTTTTGCATGTTTTAGCTGAGCTTTCTTTCTATATGCCGGAATCAAAGACCTTTACACATGACATCTTTTAAAATAGCTGTTGTCTTTATTGTAATACTGGTAAAAATGAAATTCCAATTTTGTTATGTTTTCTGAAAAATCAATTGAAGAAGAAAAGTTGGTAAAAAAAATGAGCCTCACACAGTTACAAAAGGAGAATTTGGACCATATAATACTGTAAAAAAAGACTCAGGCACCAAATTCATGTGTCTTATTGTTGTTTTGCTTGATTTCAGGATCAATAGTTTTGTAAACATGCTAAGACAAGCTCTCCAGGTTGCCATTACCTTTATCCGTCTACAACAAAAGACGTTGTCGTAGACTCTTTAGCGGCTAATATTTTTTTCGACTCACAGGAAAGTTGAAAAAGTATATAAATGAGTTAAGTGAAAGAATATTTGTAATAATTCACAATCTTTCTGTCCTGCTTTAATCCATCAGCACAATGTCCTACACTTTAAACATTGCAGGTAAGGCACCAGCAGTAGACTATGCACTACTGACTGCAGCTGCTTTTGCCAATACATCTTCTGACGGTACCGTTAAACTCAACTTCCTTGATGCTAAGACCGTTTCTAAAGACGTTACAACATCAGCACAACTTTTAAAGGGTGATGAATCCGTCGCAACCGAATCTGCTGATATCTTGAACTACTTAGCTACTGAATTTTCAAATGTTATTCTTGCAAAGGAAGAATCTCAAAAATGGATCAAATTTTCCTATGAAAAATTACTTGTTAAGGATTTCAAGAAATTATCATTAGATTTAGAGACTCTTGAATCTCATTTAAACCTTAGATCATTTTTTGTTGGCTACAAAATCACCGCAGCAGATATTGCTATCTGGGGTGCATTAAGAGCAAACCCAGTTATGGGTTCTGTTATTAAGAACTCCGTTTACATTAACGTTACTAGATGGTACCAATTCTTAGAATCTGATAAGAGATTCAGTGAAATGCCTATTTTATTAGCTTCCTCTTTAGCTGAAATGAAAAAATTAGCTAAGGGTGGTAAGAAGGAAGTCCACAAGGCTAACTTCGAAATTGATTTAATTGACGCTAAAGAAGGTGAAGTTGTTACTAGATTCCC
The DNA here is from genome assembly GCA_030563725.1 of Pichia awuae. Taxonomy (NCBI): domain Eukaryota; kingdom Fungi; phylum Ascomycota; class Pichiomycetes; order Pichiales; family Pichiaceae; genus Pichia; species Pichia awuae. Next base: position 70,118 of record JAJMJV010000030.1, read on the forward strand.
ACCTGAACCTTCTGGATACTTACATATTGGACATGCAAAGGCTGCTGTTTTAAACCAATACTTTGCTAATCAATACAAGGGTAAGTTGATTATTAGATTTGATGATACTAATCCATCAAAGGAAAAGACTGAATTCCAAGATTCTATTATTGAAGATTTAGAATTATTAGGTATTAAGGGTGATAGAATTACCTATTCTTCTGATTACTTTGACAAGATGTATGAATTAGCTATTCAAATGATCAAAGAAGGTAAAGCTTATTGTGATGATACCCCATTAGAAAAAATGAGAGCTGAAAGAATGGATGGTATCAAATCTGAAAGAAGAGATAGAACCGTTGAAGAAAACTTAAAGATTTTCACTGAGGATATGAAGAATGGTACTGAAGAAGGTTTAAAGAACTGTTTGAGAGCAAAAATTGATTACACTGCATTAAACAAAACTTTAAGAGATCCTGTCATCTACAGATGTAACTTAACTCCACATCACAGAACTGGTACTGCATGGAAGATGTATCCAACCTATGATTTCTGTGTCCCAATTGTTGATGCATTAGAAGGTGTTACTCATGCTTTAAGAACTATCGAATATAGAGACAGAAACGCTCAATATGAATGGATGTTAAACGCTTTAGGTTTAAGAAAGGTTCATATTTGGGATTTCGCAAGAGTTAACTTTGTTAGAACCTTATTATCTAAGAGAAAATTACAATGGTTTGTTGATAAGGGTTACGTTTCCAACTGGGATGATCCAAGATTCCCAACTGTTAGAGGTATCAGAAGAAGAGGTATGACTGTTGAAGGTTTAAAAAATTTCATTATTTCTCAAGGTCCATCTAAGAACATTATTAATTTAGACTGGAACATCATTTGGTCTGCTAACAAAAAGATCATTGATCCAATTGCTCCAAGACATACTGCCTTAGAATCTAAAAACTTAGTTCCAGTTCATATTGTTGATGGTCCAGAATTACATGCTGAAAAGAAGCCTAAGCATAAGAAGAATCCAGATGTTGGTGAAAAGGATGTTTACTTTTCTTCTGATCTTTTAATTGAACAAGTTGACGCTGAAGCAATTAAGGATGGCGAAGAAGTTACTTTTATGGATTGGGGTAATATTATCTGTACTAAAGTTAACAAAGATGCTGAAGGTAAAGTTACTTCCATTGAAGCTAAGTTACACTTAGAAGGTGACTTCAGAAAGACCGAAAAGAAATTAACTTGGTTACCAAAGGAAAAGAACGTTGCTGTTGAATTAGTCGATTTTGATCACTTAATTACCAAAGATAAATTGGATGAAGGTGACAGCTTTGAAGATTTCCTCACCCCAGAAACTAGATTTGTTACTGAAGCTATTGCCGACATTAACATTGAACAAATGAAGGTTGGTGACTTCCTCCAATTTGAAAGAAAGGGTTACTATATCTTAGACTCTAAGAATGACGGTAAGTACGTTTTCTTCACTGTCCCAGATGGTAAACAAAAAAAATAAATAATTAAGTTTTTATAAAATTATATATTTAAGACTAAATTTTATTTGCAAACTTTGATATGATTAAATATCGTACAAAAATTTCTAATATTGAAACAATAACACTCAGTCCAATTGCAATAATCAACATTTTTGTAATTTTGGTCATTTTTCTTTCAGCTAATGAATCAGATAAAATATCAAAAAAGTCCAAGAAAACTTTACATCTATCATTTATCACTTCAACACGTTGCTCAATTTCCAAATAATCTCTGACAGCTGTATATAGTGGATGTAAACCTGGCTCAATTGACCAAAAATATTCAGGCGTATCTAAAACTTTGGATAATAAATTAACTTCACTACGTAGCTGAAACAATCTACCAGTTTTGGTTAGTAATCTCTTCGTTGTATAATTTTGTAATTTACCGGTAATGGCTAATGCCTTTGGAAGTTTTGAAATAGAATTTAGCACACTAGACATTTTACTTTCAAAAAGCGATAATTTTGTGGACTGTGCAATTGCATGTGACATGGTTAATTTTATCAAATGATCCCCTGATTTTAATGTAATCATATCATTATAGATTCTAGGTGTTGGAACATCTCTATTATATTCAAAATGAAATTCTTCCGTCTCAATGTCTTGCTCAGGAACAGGCTTTATGATTAAAGATAATTCCTCTTGCTCTTCATCACTATACTCAGAGCCCGTCTGACTTTCAACTTCAGAAGTGATTACAGAATCATCATCATTATCATCATCACCATCCTGTTCATCGTCACTCAAATCATCATCATCATCATCGTCATCATCATCGTCATCATCATCAAATTCATCGTGTTGGATTTTTGCAAATGCTAGATCTGCAAGAATATTTTTTTCATGAATTTCACTGAAATTCCAAAATACAACAACACCATAATCAAGAATAAACATCTCAGCATGCTTACTCAAATCAGGCAAATGTGAGCTTGTTTGTTTGAAAGAATACCTTCTTGAATTAGAGTCGGATTTTTCATCATTCTCATTTGTAGTTTTCAAGGGGTCCTTAGATTCTTTTACTTGATCGTTTTCTTCAACACGATTTTGATTCATTGTAAGTGTGTCAGTAGAATTACCTGAAATTTCCTTATCAGAATCATTATTAGAATTACTTACAGCATTCAACGTCATGTTTGAAATTTCAGAAGTCGTTGAATTATTTGAATCCGATCTGTTTTCATTTAAGCCATCTCTAATCTCTTGTTCAAAAACACTTTCAGTTGGACTATTACTAACAAAAAATTGAGGTTCTGAAGGATTGAAATCAATTCCATTTGGGGACTGGGAAATTAAATCAACAGGATCAATTACTTCGTTATTTTCATTATCTGCACCTGAATAAAATTCGTAATGGTGATCTCTTTCTTCAGATTTATTAATAAAATTTTCCATTAATTGAATACCTCTTTGCATTTTAAGCGATGTATTTGACTGAACTCTGTAACCATTATCACCCGGAAGTAAAGGTAACGAATAAGGTATGTACAAAACCTCATCATACAATCGAGGTAAAACCATATGATATTTAGCCAAAAATTTAGATGTTAATTTGAGATTAAAGCCTTCAGCAATTAAATAAGCAGTAACCCTAGGGTATTCTTGCTCTCTTTGTTCTTTTGTTAATCGCTCAGCTTTAGTTCTAGTGTTAATTTCTTGGAAAATGTTATCAGTTGTTGATTTTTCTCTTATTAATGCCTCGTTGTTTATTTCGTTCTCAGGAATAAGAACCAATTTCTGTGTCACTTTAGAAGTTCTATTTGGCAAATTCTTCACATATTGTGGGATTTTCTGCATATTCCTACGGGGTCCAAATGCAGAATCACCTCCCAAAGTCATGAATCTTGGTGATTCCCGTTGTCTTGAAGATGGAATATCACTTATATTGGAAGTTAGCCTAGACACAGAAATATCCGAATATTTTGAATTTGATGGCCTTCTCATCTTTTTGACCAAATCAGAAACCCTTTCTTTTGTTCTCTCATTTTTATTCTTTAAAGTTTCCAACTTGTGACCAGCAAATGGAGCTTTAGTTTGATTTTTTCGAACATCTGTAACCAAAATCGAGGGGGACCGCTTTGCAGTGGAATTGGAGTTTTCCCTCTTTAGTGTCGGTTTCTGCTGAAGCATTATTTTCTTCTATGGACAATGCAGGTAATTATCTGTCTATGATATATGACTCTAAAAAGGTTGCTGTGTTGAATATCCAGGTGCTTAAGAAATCATGTTGCAAAATTCGCATTGCCCAATCGGGAAGGTTCGAGGAAGCTAATAGTCGGCATAGGTTTTGTATTTTAAAGAATGAATGGCAATGCTTTTGTCTTTTTTAACTCAAGCAATTAACACACAGAATGAGTGACAGTGACGATGATCTTTTAGAGTTAGCCGGTATTGGATCAGATGAAGAAAGTGATTATGAACCTGTGACTAAAAGAAGGGGGAGAACAGGCAATAGAGCGATCAACGAAAACGAAGATGAAGACGAAGACGAGGATGAAGACGATATCGGCGAACTGAACATCGACGAGGATCCTTATCCTTTAGAAGGTAAATATAAGGATCAACAAGATAAAGATAGTTTGATGGCAATGGATGAAATGTCAAGAGAAGGTATTTTATATGAACGTATTCAAGAAAAACAAAAATTTAGAGAAAGACGATACTTAGCTTTGAGAGCAAGACAGAGTAAAGTTGAATCTAAAAGTATTCAAAAAGGTTCATCTGCAAAAAAACTTAAAACCAGTAAGCTATCTGAGTTAAAGAGACAAAGAGAGAAAAAATCTAATAGAGATTCAAGAAGAAATAGGGGCGAAGATGATTATATGAGTGAAGACCAAGATGACGAAGAAGATGACGATGAAGATTTAAGAGAATTAGCTGGTTATGGAGATGAAGATGATGAAGACGAAGGATATTATTCTGATGATTACGCATCAACAACCAAATCTTCTTATTCAAGATCTAGGGGCGGATATGACCAATCGCAATATCAGGAAGCTAGCTTGGATGAAATAGATAAAATAAGGTCGTCTAGGTCTGTTTTAGAAAAGTTTTTGTATCGTGATGAATTTGATACTTGCATACCAGGCACTTTCGTGAGAGTTAATATAGGTCCTTCTAGATCTACCAACAGACCTCAATATAGAATGGCTGCAGTTGAAGAAGTCAAAAGAGGTGGCAGACCTTACAAACTATCTGGAAAATCATGTAATACATACTTGAAGGTTTCTCAAGGTGATTCTTCAACTTATATGGATATTTCATATTTATCAAATTCCCCTTTCACTGGTGAAGAATTTGAAATCTATAAAAAGAGAATTGCAGATTCAACCAATAAAAGTCTACCAACTGTTCGATTTGTTAATGATAAATTCAGAGAATTGAGAAATATGGCTACAAGAACTTTAACTGATTTGGATATCAACAAGATGATTGCAAAGAAGGAAGAACTTGCAGTTAATGATATGAATACAGCTACTACTGTCAAGAAGCTAGGTAGATTAAAGGAAGAGTTACAAGTTGCACTAGAACAAGATAATGAACAATTAGCAAAGAAACTTCAAAGTGAAATTGACTATTTAAGAACATTTTTTAAGGTTTCAAATGGCTCTAAATTGGAACAAATTAACCTCAGAAATCAAAAATCTAATCAGCAATTCATTAGAAAGGCTGAACAAAAATCCGCTGAAACCAGACGTAAACAATTACAAAGTAATGATTTTAGTGATCCTTTTAGTAGACTGAGAACTAATCCGAAGGTGTTTTACAAATCTGCTGAAAAACTTGAAGATTCACAAAAGCCGGATGAAAAGAATGTAGATGAAGCAAAAGAAAAAAACAAGATTAAGAATAGTATATTTAGAAGAGAAGGTATTGATGCCTTAATCAAAACCATTGATATTGAGTTTGATTTTATTAGTGAAATGTGAAAAATTATGCAGTTTTTTCTTTTTAACAATTTTATATCGTTTTGTAAAATAATTCGTACACAAAGTAACTGAACAAAAATCTATTAAAAAAGGTTTTATAAAAAAAAAGAAAATACAGCTATGTAAAGACAAGGTACTCAGATAACATACTTTTTTGATCATCTGAAAGATAATTGTTGAAGATGAATTCAAAATTGCTGGTATTTTGAGTTGTACATTGTCTAAAGAATGAAATTAGTAAATTTTTCATGTCATCATTTGTACTGTCACTAGCACGCTTAGCCTCACCATCTTCATCAATATAGTCTTTCAGCTGAGCAAATGAGGGTTCTGTTATATCATCCAAATCTTCCCAGCCATCACAATCATTTTCATCATCATCTAAATTTGCATGAACTTGATGTGGTAATGCATTTTTATGTGATGTCATTTCATTTTTCAACTCTTCAAGAAGTAATCTAACAAGTTTTGCATCTGCCGGAATTTTTTCATATTTAATAGGCATTCGCTTGGACATGGATCTTGTAATTATCACACCTTCTGCAACTTGATGAGGAATGATATCACCATCAACCATCATTTCTTTAATAGTTTGATCTCCAAGCTTAAAGATTTCAATGAAAGCACGTACGTTTGATAAAATAGAATCATACCCCCGCATAACCTCATATGCTTGAAACCAAATAGGTAATACCTTGAATAATGCAACGCAATTTTCAATTTGAAAACTTTTAAGAAAGTCAATCGTACCTTGAGATTGAGAGATAGTCAACATATTAAAAATTAAAATCATATTTTCAATAGTAGGGACTTCTGTTGCTTTAACCAATCTTATGGTTAAAGCCTTTAAAATTTCTTCCAAGTATTGGTGAATTGAAGAAGTAAAATTTTCTAATAAAAGAGTGACCAAATCTCCAAGTTTAACAATTGCTCTATCTGACATTACAGGAGATAAAAATTTCGAAACATTTCTGAGTAAAATATCTATGCCCGATTCTTTAGTTTCTGGATCAACATATTGAGAGCATAAATCAGTCGCAAGTTTTACAAGCTCAATTAAAGTTTCTGAACTTGATTGTAGAAGCCCGTCATCTTCGCAAATAAAGATAAATTTGTTAATTACTGAAAACGTTGAGTTAAAAACTTCATTTGAGAGATGATAAGACTTTTTATCCTTCAAAAATGTAGTGAGAACTTGCAAACTTATATCAATCTGTGACTCATATGTACCATTAAACTCAGAAATTTTTTTGAGTAAGAAAGGGAAAACAAAGTTGACCAAATTTGTGTAATTTTCTTGCGGAATGTCTTTTAATAAATCGTCTATGCATTCAAACATAGAAGTATTTAACGCAAAATTAGAGTCATTTTTGAAACCAAGAGTTAGAACCAACTTGATCACTTCTTCATTTTCGGACAAACGACGGTTGTTGATCGCTATAATAATCGTCATCACTTCTAATAACGTCAAAGTTGTGTCTTCATCCGCATCTTCTTCAAGTTGTTGTACTAGATTCACAAGTTGTGATTGAATTTCATCACCAAATTCTTTAGCCCTAATAAAATAGTTATAATATTGTAGAGAAATTAAAATCGAACTTTTTATAATAGCAGAATCATGGTATCTAGCTAAATTAGGTAGGATTGAACAAATTTGTTTAAATGATTGAACTCCCAAGTCCTTGCACACCGAAATATATTTGAATAACAATTTTGGAATCATGAGAATAAATCGTGCAGTCAAAAATTGAAAGTCTTCATTTAAATAAGAACTATTAGTTATCATGTTGATTGAATTGACTAAAAATTCTTCAACATCAAAACTTGAAGAATCGACAACAGTATCATCATTCTCAAAACAACATGTAAGTAGATAAATAATAACTTCTGTTTTAGATTGATTTGGGTTTGAAAGTTGGTGATTGGCCAATTTTTGAATCAACATGTTAATGAAAATTTGATTATCTTCACCGTTCATATCACTCAATAATTCCCTTGCACTATCTCTGACAGTAATTTCAGAATTAAAGCCAGATTCATCAGAAACAAAAATGTTAGCGTCTAAGTTATAATCTTCGATTTTGAATTTTGGTAAGACTGTTACATCTAATAAAATATTTAAAATAATTGAAATTTGAGTTGAGTCTTCAATATTGTTAATTTGAGTAATTGTTTGCAAAAATTCAAGTTCTTTTGTTAACGTCATGGTTAAAAATGGAAATAACTCTTTACGCTCTCTTTGAAAAGAATAAAATTCGTCAATATCAACAAAAACATTTTTGAGATAACTTGAAGTCAATTCAGTTTCCAATAGTTGTGAATAAATGCCCTTCTGATTTGATAGATCATGTATCAAAACTTGATATGAATCTCCTATGTAATTATCTAATAAATGTGAAAAAGAGCTTACTAAAGTATTTTGAATATTATAAATTTCATTTTTAAAGTCCCATGCTATTAGCTGTTTGGTGTACAATTCATTTTGTGTTAACGATTGAGAGATAAAAAATAAAAGTTGATAAATCTGAGGAATCACAATTTCACAGAATTGTTCTCGATTTGCAATATCCATATCGACACTTTCAAACGATTGACATAAAGTTTTCAACAAACGTAAAGTTTCCACCTTAACTTCTAAACTATTTTTTGAATCATGTAATAATGTTTCGCAGGTTTTTAACACTTGAACTGCAACACCACCTTCAAAAAATTGTTCCTCTGTGACAATATCATCGAAAATTTCTTGTAAAACGGATAATGAGCCAACAACTTCAAACATCGAAGAAGAATCGTTGATTGTAGAGTTGTATAAAGTAGAAAGCAAATCTGGCCATTCATCTGGATAGTCAACAGCAGCAATTTGAACTATAGCATAAGCTGAACTCGATCTTACTTTTGAATCAGGATCGGCAATTAATTGCAATAGAGAATCTCTCAAAGTTTTTTTGACATTTTGATTGATCGTGTTGGGGCCGATATATTTATCAAAAGCAGGAGACCAATATAGAGGCACCATTCTCTTTAAGTGCAGTAAAGACGATTGTCTTAAAGAAAGGTCTAAAGTATCATTCAAGGCAATTTGAATGAGTAAATATGCAAAAGTGTCTGAGTTAGACTTCATTAAATGATTGAAATCAAGTTCCGATTTGATTCTCACACTGTTATCAGAGCTCATCAGGTTCTTCAAAAGAACCTGCATCTTGGCCAAATCATCTGAAACTTCCATTTACTCTTCTAGGTGTGGTTATCTGTACAAAACCCCGATTACTGTAAAGAAAATCCTGCAAAACCTGTTCAACATATCCAAAACACGAAATATGAAATATTCAATACGTGAAAACTTTGGTGACGCAACAATGGATTTTGTCGCGGCTCAGCCCAAATTGAAAGGTTGAAAATGGCGAGGGCGAATTCATCAGTTTTGGTCGTTGACAACACATATTTGCTTTACAAAGAGCATAAGCTTCATACAAGTAGACAACAAGCGTAATGTCTTTTGACAACTATAGCGACTACTCATTTTCAGAAGATGAAGACGATATATGTCCTCTTTGCTGTGAGGACATGGATATCACGGACAAGAATTTCAAGCCATGTCCATGTGGTTACCAGATATGTCAATTCTGTTATAATAACATCAGAACCAATCCCGAATTGAATGGTAAATGTCCCGCTTGTCGTAGATTATATGAAGATAAAAACATCGAATATAGAAATCTGACAGCAGAAGAGTGGAAGCTTCAGAAGGCTAAAATCGAAAAAAGGAAACGGGAGAAAAAGCTCATGGAAAAAGAGAAGAAGGATGCAGAGCAAGCAAAGAGACACCATTTGGCTGGTATGAGAGTGATTCAAAAGAATTTGGTTTATGTTGTAGGTCTGAATCCTCCATGTTCTTATGATGACTTGATTCCTGTCTTGAGATCAGATAAATATTTTGGCCAATACGGTAAAATTAATAAAATTGTTATTAATAAACGAAACCCAAATTCCAATGTTAATAATTTTCATAATTTAGGATCATCATCACCGGGATATGGTGTTTATGTGACTTTTTCAAGGAAAGAAGATGCCACTAAATGTATAGCGGCAATTGATGGTTCAATTAGTGATGGTAAATTACTAAGAGCTGCTCATGGTACAACTAAATATTGCTCTTCATATCTGAGAGGTCAACAATGTCCAAATCCAAATTGTATGTTTTTACACGAGCCTGGAGAAGAAGCAGATTCTTATTCAAGGCACGATTTGTCTTCAAGATCATCAAATGCAAAACAACAAGCAGAAAGATATTCAAGTAACAACAATTACTCCCTGGGAAACACTCTTGATGACTTAGGTTATTCACCACCTCAAAATTCTCCTCACTCTTCAGTCGCACAATTAAATATACCTTCACATACAACGCTTGCAACTACAATGTCAAATTCAATTGAGAATGATGGTCCTTCTCTTCCTGCAACTGTTTCATGGGCAAAGACTAAAACTCAGCAATCTCCTTATGATCAAGCATTTTCACCACCCTCTGAATCTGTTGGAACTTCATTATCTGCAGCTTTCCCTACATTAAATGATGTTTTACAACAGACTAAACAGTCTTCATCATACGCTGATGTTCAACAACAGACTAATCAACAACAACAACAACAGCAACATCTGCAACAGTTGTTACAAAAATCACAAATGTTACAGCAACAAGACACCGGTAATCAACAGCAAAAGAAGAAAGATAAAAAAGACAAAGATCAGCAAACACCTGTCGTATTGGACAGTGCAGCACTTGCTTTTAAGTCGGTATGTAACTCGATTAAAAATATTAATAATAATGGAGTTTCTTATTCAATTAATCCTAAATTCAAATCTCCAGAATTCACAATTAAATCTTCTAATATAAGATTATTCCATAATTTTGATTTTTCAAAGGCAGATAACAAATCATTTGGATTTTTTAGTAACGATTCTGATAGAGAACGTCTTAATATTTTAGCAGAGTCTTTGCTATTTGCACCATATACAAGGAACTATAACTACATGTCATATGTCCAAGCATTGCAAGCATCACAAGTTCAAGCAGCCCAGGTTCAAGCAGCCCAGGTTCAAGCAGCCCAAGCAGCACAATCATCACAACTAAACAGAGTTTCTGGTTCATTAAACACACCAGTGGAACCTGGCACCCTGAATATGGCCTCTTCACAGTTAAATACTTCCTCTGCATTTCCAAATATCAACGATCCAAATCTAACATCAGCCCAAACATTCCTTCAACAAAGGTTAGTGCAACAACAACAACAAATGAAAGGTCAAGAAAACGGTTTTTCATCACATAGTGATACTCCAATTCAAGCACCTTCAGGCCTTTTTCAAAACAATAGTGATGCAAAATCCAACAGTCAAGAACTTTTAAGTCAACTAATGAGTAAAAAAGTGCAAACTTAACTCTAATGCATTATTATAGATTTACAATTTATATGTTTAACGTTTTTTCTAATTTTTGTATAATTTATAAACAAATTTAATTCTACATAAAAAAAATAATCATTCATTCAAGCGTCCAATAAAATTCTTTGATTTCCTATTTCATAATCACCATCATCGTCATCTTCTTCATCGTAACCATCATCATTTTCTTTGTTGCTGTTTTCGTTGTCATCACTGTGGTCATGAATAATTTGATTATTGTTTATTTCTTCATCAGTATCGTTTTCGCCATCTTTGTAATTATAGAAACTATAACTGACATTAGGATTAAATCTAACACTTGATAAATTACCTACATTTTGACGATTGCTCGCAGAAACATCTTGTCCAGTAGTTAATAAAGGGGTATTGTTGTTTGATCTTGTAACTCTGATTGGAGATGATGGTTGCTGTATATTTGAAATGTCATTTTCTTTCGGATTTTGATTATAATAATTTTGGTTGATTGTTGTTGAAGATCTGAATTTTGTAAATAAAATGTTTGGGACAATAATACAAAATAACATGAGGCATCCTATACTCAGTAAGGATTTGAGTGAGATATTATGAAAGAAAGCATTCATACAATCGGCCAAAACCTCAAAATATGCCATTGAGGTAATAACTGATTGTGGATCTTGTTCCATACAAGTATCCCATTCATTGCATTTGTATTCCAATGCCGGTACTCTCATTTCAGGAGCACAATTATTTCGTAGATATTCTCTTCGACAAGAATTAATTTTATGAATTGCATCATTGACATATGATGAAATTTTTCTGTCCACATCTCTCTTTATTGCAAAAAACCCCACTATTGCAATGCCAAAAAAAATTAAAACCATTAAAGTATTCAAAAGAATTTGGATTATGAGTGTTAAATTTGAAATACACTGTGGATCCGAAACAATCGAATGGAAAAATTCGGATTTAGATGAATTTTTTTTCTGAGATTGGGATGTGTGAAACGAAGTTATATCTGTAAACATCATATTATTGTTATATCTCGCTGGTTCTCCTATGATATCTGAAACGCCAGCATTGTTAAGACTCGAATCCGATGGTCTTAGTCGTTTTCTTGAATTTTTGAAAGATCTCATTGAAGAAGAACCCGATGCAAATGAGGTATTGGATTTGTCAAAAATATTGAATGCATCTTTTACCGGATTTAATGAAGCTGTCGTATCTATATCCAAAGATGTTTGTTTAATACCTTGTTGAAATGATGAGAATTCGGGACTTAAATTAAATATATTACGTGCTGGCTTACTAAAGTTAAATTGAATTGGTTTGTTAACTGTATTTTTATCATTTAAAGGTGTAGAAATATCCAAATTTAGACTTTTCTTTGGTAGTTTTTTAAATAGTGGTGTAAAGTCTTCATCACCACCCATATTGTCATTTGTGAATCGATCAACCGATTCTGGGAAAAATGTCTCTCCCCGACTTGCCTTTCCCATCACAGTATTTATATATTCTTTTTCATGATAGTTGATTGACTGCAAATCTTCAATCGGTGTTAGGTGTTTAGCTGAAACTTCCGAAACTCCTGTTATATTAGCACTGCTAATAAATTCTTCTTTCTCAGGCGTGGACGTTATCTGCCCACTCTCCAGTCGCCCAGCATTTATCTGCATCCTTCTGATGTTCTTGTAAAAACTCCCTCAATCAGAACACGCAAACTCCAAGCTGCAGTTCGTTTTTGTTTGTATTGATTTTGTTTGTATCTATCTCTTTCCATCTATTAAATAACACATTTCAAAACAAATCTGGTACCACATGCGGGTATTCCCAGTGAAAACTGATTGCGTGGGCTCAGGCGGAAAAAAAAATTTAAAGGAGAGAACTTTCCCCCCCCCGTGATGGTGGGAAGGGGATCTTGGGACGATTGGAGTGCCGCCCAAATCCGGCGACGTTCTATAATTGTTAGTGTTTTTAATAAATAAGCCGGAATACATTAAAGTCCGAGTAAAACCAAGTCTTAAAACCAGTAATATATAGTCTCCAAAAATTTAAAATAAAGATGGAAAAATAGAAGCAAACTAGTAGTGGGAAGTCTTGGAAACATCAGCTATTTTTACAACAAGGACCTAATAGAAAGAAGAGTACATTGGGAGGAAAATATTAATTGATAGTATATTTTTTAAATAATAAAAACACAGAGATAGGGTATAAAGCAGAAACCAAATATAAAATGAAAGACATATAATAAAAAGTATGCCATTCAAGTAGAAAAGTAAACCCGGGGTAAAATAAAGGAAAGTGAAAAAAATAAGAAAAGAGAAATAATAAAAGAGATGAAAAGTAATTTGTAATGAAAGAAATAGAAAAAGAAGAATAATAAAAAACAAAGGAATAAAGAAAAAAAATAAAATAAAATAGTAGAGCTCAGTTTGGATCATCGTTATCGTGATCTTGTATAGTACATATATCAATACCAAAAATTTCATTAGTAGAATAACCGTTATTCATCATATTCAATCTTCGTTTATTTGCTGGTAATGGAGATCCATAAATATTTGAGGTTGAACTGATGGAATGGTATTTTTGATGATAATTACGTGCATGTTGATTGTGATAATTTTGTGCATGTAATTGTTTTCGTCCATGTGCAATAGGAGATGTGTAAAAATCATCAAGATATGAAGGAGAAGCCCACATTCTTTTAGTTATTGTGTTACTGTGTGTATTATTGATATGATTGCTGGTATTATTAGTTATTGGAGTGCTGGTCAGTTTAAGCGGATTTTTAAACTTGAGCGATGTTGAAGTTGTGGATGCATGTATAAGTCCTAAACTTGAACTAGCGGAATTCGAGACAGGTGTCGAGCTTGAAGAGGGTACTTGTAGCATTAATAATTGTTTTGAAATTGATGGTAATTGAACTTTCTTATTCAAACCATTTGGTGTTAGTGGTTCTAAAATAGGACCTGACTCTAATGGTCTTAATGGAGATAATTCAAAATTTGATTCGCAACTGAAAGAAGATGTGAAATCTAAAGAATTTGAGCAAGCACCAAGCATATTGAAACCGGGAGACAATTCATAAGATAAATGCAAAGGTGATGCATTATATGAAGAGTATTGTATATTCAATTCTGGTATTGAGCCTAAACCTTCACCTTGATTTCTGTTAGGGGAAAAAATACCACCCTTTTCATGAATATGATTAAAATTACGATGGTTCAATAGTTGAGAGTGTGAGTTGTTAGACAGTTGATATTGATATTGTTTATAATTATCATTTAAAGTTGGAGTTTGCAAAAGGTCGAAATCATGTGATTCTGATTTTTCGTCTTCATCGTTTGTTTCGTCTTCAGAGTTAGAGCCAGACTGAGATTTTGGAGTTGAAGGTTCTTCACGCTTGGTTATGGTAGATGCATTACTTCTCTTTGTTTCTTTTATATTACAATAGTTGTGTTCAAAACCAGGAACAATTTGCCAAAAGTGTCCTTTTTTTTCCTTTGATTTTTCTGTTTTCTCAAAAGCTTTATTTAAGGAAAGATTATGCCTAATTGAATTTTGCCAGCCCACATCTCCCTTTTTATAATATTTAAAATTATCTGTTATCCATTGGTAAATATCTGCTAGAGTCAATCTTCTTTCAGGAGATCTTAAAAGAGCCATTCCAATTAAAGAAGCATAAGAATATGGTGGTTTGGTTTCTAAAGTAAAATTAATTTCAGGCATTTCATCAGGATTTGGTAACTTGAAATTTGTTGGACTTGATTTGACATTTTTAGATCTCTTAGAAGAAATATTTGCAGATAAAACATTTGATGAAGATCTTTTACGGTTGAAAACCGGACCTTCTAAAGGTTTGCTATCATCTCTTTGAATATTTGGGCTATCGTGTATTATATGAATATTAATATTTGGTGCATATAAATTTGGAGATGAGAATTCTGGAGATAGTAAGCCGTTGGTTTTACATTCAATACCATTTGGTTCAATATCATGAAGTATGCTGGATGTAACAACATTAGTTGCACGCAATGTCGAATTGGGAGGGGTTTTTAGTTGAGATTTTTTGACTGGACTTGTTAAATAGGCAGCAGGAAGTAATGATAATTCACTCGTCGCTTCAACAGTCGTAAGAGTGACTGGCGATGAAAAGATGCTTGAATTCATTCTTTTAAATGTTCAATTTAACGTTCCTTTTTAACTATATCTTACTCTAATAAAATGAAAATTTTTTAAATCTGATCCTTGGTTGACCAATTGAATATCCGATGTTTTAGTTGACTAGCTTGTGTATGGGGCTACTTTTGAAGAGAGGAATGGAAAATGAATATATCGTTAAAGTTATCAAACTTTTTTAAGAAATAAGTGAATAAACCTGTCGTTAAAGAAGGAGTAGCAATTACAATAGGAAAAGGTGATATTCTTAATATACTATATTCAGAGCCCACTATATGGATTTAGTGGGCTTGAAGGCTCTGCACATCTGATTTCCCTGATTTTCTTGTTTCAGATTAAAAAGCGCGTTTTATTTCGCGTTTCAGACGCGCTTTTCGCGTTTTTCGCTATTTTTGTTTTTGCTTCTGATTTCGCGTTTTATTTTGAGTCGCAAAAAATGGACCGCGTTTCTGTCAAAATAAATCACGGGTGCCTACCGCAGTTATATCTCCGGATGGACGGGGGCTCGGCAAAAAGTTAATATTCAAGCATTTTGTATGTATTTCAGAAAATTACAGATGGTAAAGCAAACTTGAGTTTTATAGGAGTAGTTATCAGCTACAAGCACAATAAATTTTATAAAATAGAAATAAGTACCATACATTATTAATTATATATATATTCTGTTATTATTAAATAACTTAATCTAAGTTGGCATATTTCTTTAAGTGTTCAGGAATACCATCATAGAGATCCTTTTCTTTTAAGAATTTCTTGGAGAAGATTTTGTTGGCATATTTATGAGCAGAATCGGCTAAGATGGTGACAACATTAGAACCTTCAGGAACTGTCATTGCAGCATTGACCGAGCCAATAACGTTTAATGCCCCGGTACCACCAACAAAAATACCTTCTTCGTCAATCAATCTATATAACATAACAATAGTTTCTTGATCTGGAATGAGGAATGAGTCATCTGCTAGTTTGATGTCTTGGGCAACATTATTGGTAACACGACCTTGACCAATACCTTCGGTAAAGGAACCACCTTCTTTTGCCAAACTTTGACCATTTGTTTTAACGTATTGGTAAAGACAAGATCCCGGAGGTTCAGTAATATAAGATTTGACTTCAGGATTCATGGTTTTCAAATATCTGGTAATACCAGACCAAGTACCACCAGAACCAGAGGAACAAGTAAACGCATCGACTTTACCATTTAGTTGATTCCAAATTTCAGGACCCGTAGAAACAATATGAGCTTGTCTATTATCTAAATTATCGAACTGGTTAGTCCAATATGCATTTTCCATATTTTCAGCGTGTCTTCTTGCTTGATGATTAAAATTTTCAGGGTTATCAAAAGGCACAACTGGAACAGGATGAACTTCAGCACCTAATAATCTCAAAGTTTCCATTTTTTGTGGTGATTGTGTGTTTGGCATATAAATAACACATTTATAACCTTTGGCACGGCAAATATGTGCAAGACCTATACCTGTATTACCTGCAGTACCTTCAACGATTGTACCACCTTGTTTTATATGGCCTCTCTTTTCGGCCATTTCAATAAAAAAAAGTGCAGCTCTGTCTTTAACAGAACCACCCGGGTTCATCCATTCAGCCTTACCATAAATATTTCTACCTGTTTCCTTTGACAATTTTTCAAGTTTAATCAATGGTGTATTTCCGACTGCTGAAAGTATACCATTTTCACTTTTAGTCAATCCTTTCTTTAATGTGTATGACATTCTTGCCTTAGCAGATGTGTGTATGAAACGAGTAGCCGCTGGTGAAAACATTATGATCTTCCTTGATCCACAGTTTTCAACAAGAAAAAATAACCTTTACATATTTGTTCACCCTTGTATTTGAATTCCTGTTGATATCATTTCCATTTTGAAACTGGACTGAAATTTCGATTGCGCAAAGTCACGCGGTAACATGAAGTAAGGAATTGCCGATTTCAGAAATCCATTTCATTATAATAGTGAATATATCAATAAATATACAAAGGAGATTTATACAGTAAGTCTTTGAAGTTCGTCCTTGTCGGTTGCTGACACGTGACACTGTGTTGGGATGATGTGGTCATGATCATGTATGTGTTCAATAACAAAATCTTCATCTTCTTGAACAATTGAGCCATAATTGGTGGATGTTTTGTAGGGTCCGTATGCTTCAATGTCATTATTGTAATACAGGTAATAGTGTTGGAAAAAAAAGATGAAATCTGCAATGACCACTTGCACTGCAAGAAACAATTTAGGCTTATTGTCAAAAATAGCAGTCAGATCATTGACCATCCATGCATCGAGTAATAATTGGACCAAAGACAAGGATGCACCTGTAAAATCCAACCAAATCATCAATATAGGCCATCCATGAGTTGATTTTCTATTATAGTTGTACATTATTTGAGGTATGTTTTTACATACACTCATACCAACTTTGACGACACCTAGAATCGAAAATAAATGCATCCAATTGAAAACATTTGGCGTTACTTCCAATCCCTGCGTTTCATAGATGTAGATAGAGCTGCCAATGAGATAAAACAGAACCATCGATATTATCAATTTTGCCATGTTACTAACCATCTGGTTATCGTTTTTCTTATACCCGCAACAGTAAGCTTGGAACAGCATTATGAAATTAGTAAATAAATTATGGGCACCAAAAATTACATCGTTGAGCTTGATCAAAGGCCATTCACCCTTTTCCAAAAAAAACTCTTCCCTGATAACAGAGTTTCCCCACATGAGACTTGTATATAGAGTATAAAGAAAGAATCCCAATGTATTAAAAAATAAATAGTCCATTGCAATACCTTGAACCGATTTCAGTTGAGCATTGCTAATAACTGTTGGATAGTTGGCTACTCCCCATCCAATAACATAGATCCATCCAATGGTTGCAGAAACTGTCGAAATCATCTTGCAAAAGGAGTACTCTTTACAGGTTTTACGATCAAAATCTGCAGAACTGTGTCTTTATCAGAGAAAAATGATAACTTGCGGCCCAGAAAAAAAACCAACCTTCGGAAATACTTTTCCGAGATAGAGATAAGAATAATTTGCTTGCTATAAAGGGAATACGGTACTTACAAAATACATTAGAGCAACTCACTGTATGCCAACGATAGAGAGTTCTAAAGTCCATACTCGACGAATATGGACTTTGATCACAGTGTTGGTGAGTTTCTGACCTTCTGCATCTACTAGCCCGATGTCACCAAGATCAACGGAAACTGTACTATCACTCCACCAACATTTTCTAGCTGGCTTTCTCCAAAAGAGAAGAAGCTTGGTGTTATTTGGATTGCAACTCTTACTTCTGGCACGAGAACCGGCTCTGGAAATCGAATGTGCAAATGTAGACAGTCTAGACTTTCTCTTTTCTTTGAAACGACCACGTTCATCTTCAGGAGCCAGATTACTCGTTGGAGCCGCATCTGCCGATTTCAAAGAGTCTGTTCGTAAATCTGTTGTAGAATTATTAATGGAATTAGCCGTGGAAGAATCTTGAACGTTGCGTGTACCATTGTTTAAACGTGCCAGCGTCAGTGAAAACACAACAGTTTTACCGGGTTCTAATGATCTATGGCCCCAGCTTTGATCGATTGAAAATCCCGAGCTGCATAACATGTCCATTAAGTGTTGCTCAGCTGGTCTCAACTGTTTGCCTGCAACATAACCTAAACCTTCAAATATATTTTCTTTTTCTATCAACTTTTGGCCAACTAATAATTTAATGTGTCTCATTTGTTCAACAGTTAAATTTTTCATTGGTGGTATACAATAATAATCTAAATCCTCACGTAAAACTATAATAGAAGGTCTATCATTAAGAATATTAGGGTCATTAATATCAGCATAATTTTGTTGCTGATTATTGTTTAATTCTTTGGTGAAATGTAAATCACGAACTGCTGTATCGAACACTTGACAAATATACTGAAAGCATTCAGGTTCAAAATTCACATAAACAATATCATCTTCCGTTAGATTTGTAATCACATTACCATCGATATCCACAAATATCCCGTTTGGAAACAAACAAAGTAAAATGGATTCAGGTAACGCCATCAAGTCATCTCTGGTGATTGTAAACATGTGTCCTCTCATATTCATCTTGATTTCTGTGTTATAATCGTCACCCAATTCATCATGCGCTTGCACAAACCCAGCACTCCCATCTGGAGTTACTTGAGTAATAAGATCCTGATGTGACATTTGCTTTGACTCGTTTAACAGTACCGCTGTTATTTGCACAAGTAAACGGCCACCTCTTGCAACCAAGAAAAAGGAACATGCAAAGAAAAACGAGAAAAAATCAAGAAAACAGAAAAACAAGATGAATTTTTCACTGCGTTTTTTCATTAAACCCTATTTTTTACACAAATAGATAAATCTGATAAAAGTAATACCACAGAACAGCAAATGTCAGTCAACATAGATTGTGGATCTAATTCATGTGAATGTAAAGGTGTAAATAAAGTTGAAGTTGCATTAAATTCTTCCAATAATTCAATTTCTAATAACTCCGATGACATATGGGCATCTTCTGATGACGACTATGCTGAAACCAATAGCATATCAAATAGTGTGGATAATTCCAACTACGAAATTTCTGCACTTAAAAGACGTCATGAAAATAGGGGATATTTAGAAGGTTTGACTAAGGGAAAGGAAACGGGGTTGCAAACAGGTTTTGATGAAGGATATCCGATGGGTGCACAGCTCGGTGGATTAGTGGGTGAATTGGTTGCAAGCACGATTTTCAAGTTCAGTCTAGGTGAAATAGATGAAATCACAAAGAAACGAGCTTTGGATGATTTGAAAATTGATAAGATTTTAAGTGTGGAATATTTTGATTCTGACTTAGATATTTCAAACCCACTTGATCATCCTATAATAAAAAAATGGACAACATATTACAATACCCAATAATTTCGATAATACAAAAATCATTACATACAGTAAATACAATAAAAAAACTTTTCCCACTTCTTCTACCAGAAAGAACACCAACCTATATAATGTTGACATAGGTTTTCAACACTTGTAGCTTGTTGGATCAAATTATCTACCTGGGTTGAAACATCTAATCCTTTATTTCTTTTAAAATCATTACCAGTAAGTTTATCATTAATCCTCTTCAACACACATGCCGCACGAGCATCTCTAACACCATCTTTATACCTGGATGCCATTACCTTTGCTTCCTCCTCATTTATTTGTCCGGTTCTTAATAATTCTGCATGGTTATTTTCGGGTAATTTGATAGGCAATCCCGCTTGCTCGATAACTCTTTGGATAGGGAAATCAAATCCCCAATTGATTAATGGATCATATGCAAATGCTTCCAAAATTGCCATTAACGAATCTTTATTTTCTCTTAATACCTTCATGACATTTTCACTAGTAATTCTAAATGACCCTTCAATTCCACTTACTTCCATTGCATAACTTAACATTCTAGTTAATCTAAATGGAACCTTCTCGGGATATTTATCTCTCATAATTGCACTTTCAAAACAGTCTCCAAAATCAATGTGAATAACTTTACCAGTGATTCTATCCATCATTAAATTAGAAGGGTGTCTATCACCCAAACCAAGAATATATCCAACCATCGACATAACTGCTAAAGACCTTGTGTATTGAGTACGTCTATCGAGCCAAGACTCGGATGATTTTGATTTGAACCACAAGACTTTATATAAATCTTGACCACGAGTTATATCTAACGCATATGTAAAAACTTCAACTTTCTCTAATAATGTCAAGTTATCATAATCTGGCGACATTTGTAACATCACTCTATGTTCAACATCTAAATATATCTTTCTTGGATCTCTATAATCTTTAATTAAAACATGGAAGGTATCCGAATTAGGAACCCAACCTAATATACCTGAAGATGGCGACAAAGGAATTGCTGCGTACTTTTGAATGTCTAAATGTCTTTTGAAACACTCAGCATCATTGACTAATAAAGTATTAACTAATCCAAATAATTGCATAACTAAACTGTCTTGTCTGATATCTTCGTGTGCTTTAAGCACAAATGTATAAGTTTTTCCATCACTACCATGAATATGGAATTTCCGTGGTCTTTGTTTCGATGTGATAACAATAAAAATCGGGTCAAATTTCTTGATTCTAACAATTTCTTTACCTGCTTCATATGTACCAGGAATTGCCAATTCTAAATCATGAGCATTCAATAATTTTGGTGAAACATGTTGTAAGTCTAAGTTTTGTAAAATTGGTAATTGTTTAGAAATTCTTCTAAATACTGTGTAATATAAATCCCATGCCTGGTTAATGTATGTAACATCCTTAGTTCTTTTAAATTGGTGTAACCAACCATGTGCATCTCTTAAATCTTTGCCAAATGCGTTAACAAATGAAGTTTCACGAATAGTTGTAGGTCCTTTTAAAATCATATCATTCAATGGATTAAGAATTGAAAACATTTTTTCAACGTCATGATCATTGAAATAAGCTCTTGATGCATCCTCCAATGCTTCATACCACATTTCATGCCATAAAACCGAAACTCTAATTAACTCATTACTAACCATATCTGCTTGGTCAATTAAGGTAGAAGAGTGAGCTCTCATTTTATCAATAATCGTCAATGCTGCCTTTTGTCTTGAAACACTTTCAGATTTAATTGCAACAGTTAATGGATAAACTAACGCTTGAGGGTGAGCACGACCTAACTCAGAAAGCAAACCTGTTAATGAGTGACTAACTTTTGGATCCGGTTGATGAATATGAGAAATTAATTGTGGAATAACATCTAACCATGTATCAATTTTAATCATTTGAATACCATTGTGTAGGGCGGAGGAAACTTCCTCAACTCCACCATAATCAAGCCATAAAGTTAATAATCTAAGAGTATCTTGTAATGGATTAGAGTGTGATAGTGCAATTGAGTGGAAAAAACCTTTGACAGCAGGAACAACATAACGTAGAATTAAGTTCATATTATTAATATTTTTATGCTGAAGATCAATTGGCAATGCATCACTGCTTTTATTATTGTCACTTGAAGAGGAATACTGCTTTAAATGTCTAGATTGTGGGGAGATAACTTCAAAATTAGCTAATGCCCAATTGTGCCATGCCTTATACCACTTTGGATCAAAATGTGTAGCTAATAAGAAAGAACCTAAAATACTTGATGATTCCTTCTCAATCCATTCATCGTCCATCTCAATTTTCCATTCACCTTGTTTTAAATAGCATCTAGCTAAAAGCTTGGTGAATTTTTCAATATCATCACTAATACCAGGCACGTTGGTTGGCAACGGTTGAGTAATTGCTTCATTTTCATTTAATCCTAAATCACGTGAAAGCTTAGATGTAAAATCAACTAAATGATTCAAAGCTTCAGCTTTTTGGCCTCTTGACCACATATATTTTAATTGGGCGTAAACAACGTGAGGCGATGCTTTATTACCTGGCTTGCCAGCATATCCCTCATCCAATAGTGCATTCAGTGATTTTTCAGCTAAACGTAATCTACCACTCTTACGACATAAATTGGCAAATTTTATCCAAATTTCCATATCCTGTTTTGGCTTGACAACTAAGGCACGGGCCTTTAGCATTCTTTGCCAAATATCAACATTTTTTTGACATCCCAATAGTCTCTTGTTCCATGTATCAATGATGTGTGCTCTCTTTTCGCTTCCTTGTGGCAGATATTTATACTTGATAATTTCTTCTAGTTCAGCCAGCATTTGGAC
The DNA here is from genome assembly GCA_030563725.1 of Pichia awuae. Lineage (NCBI taxonomy): Eukaryota > Fungi > Ascomycota > Pichiomycetes > Pichiales > Pichiaceae > Pichia > Pichia awuae. The sequence goes on from JAJMJV010000030.1 coordinate 92,902, forward strand.
TCTGACAACAACACCATATGCACGATTATATGATTCACTTACTAAAGCTGTGACTTCAGTGGCTAACAAATCACGAGCTTTGTTGATTTGCAGGGAAGCTTCGTTAAAGTTATTATTGTGGATTAATAGAATAGCATTGAAAAATGCTTTGTCTGGGGAATCCTTCTTCATGACAGATATATAACTATCCATCCTCTCCCATTGACGTAAACCCCATGCTGCAGCAGCTGCCAAAGGTGCTATTGTACGTTGAATTTCAGGTGAGCTATTGCTCCATTTTTCCCTAGCTAATGTGCTTAAAGATTCCCATTCACCAAGAGCGTGTAAACAACGCATTTTACCCATCGTGATTTCAATTGAGTTTGGTTCTTCCTTTTCCCTTTCGTTATAAGCATGCAGTGCATCATCCCAGCGCTGCAACTTCTCGTACCATGTTTCCTTTAGTTGTAAACCATGGTGTTCTTGAGCATATTTAAGTATACCTATCGCAGCATCGGATTGCTGGAGCTGATTATTAATACTAATCAATGATTCAATAGTAGGAATTGTGGGTTCTTGAATAAATTCTAATTCTTTGTAATGTAGTGCCTTCGCATATGCATGTGACTTTTGTGCGTATTGGCCTAATGTTTGAATTCTAATAGGTAGTGATTTTTCGTCATGTTCCAAGAATTCAGTTAAATTCAATAAGGCTTGATGAATCTCAGGTGAACTATTAACAGAAGATAATGCAATACATAAAGACTGTGCTAGTTCGCCCTGATATTGAACATGCAACTCATTCCAACAACTTGAAAATGCACAATTGAATAAATCTTTTGCAAGTTGTGGGTAAACAGATGCCAAAATCGTACATGAACGTAAAGATTGAGATGGGGACTCCTTCAGTAACTCAATACTCAATTTCCTCATCCATTCTTGCCAATCTTCTTTTGTTCTCTTTGAAGTACAGTCCCACACTAATCTCAAAGTCTGTGCATTAACAGTCAGTTTCTTTTGCTGTTGCTGCAGGGCAGGGGTTTCCTTCTTTTCATCAAGTTGTGTTTCAGAAGCTGGATAAAGAATAACACCAGATGGTAATTGTTTCCCTTTATTTAACCTTTCGACAAATTCATCATATAATGAGAACTGCAATTTACTTCTAATTAAAACAGAGGAAACAACAGGGATAAAAACTTTGAAATCAGTTCCCATTTGCAACAATAAGGAACAAATTGTTGTCATTGCAGATGTGCGTAAGTTATCACCATCAAAGTTACTTAATAACCTGAGCAGTGGCTGAATGATTTCAGAGGCATAATCATTCAAAGGAATAGTTCTAGATAATTTACCAATACAATCAATTGAAGCCTTCCTAACATTAACTGGTGCGTACTCAAATAATTTCACAAGTGACGGGACAATCATAAATATGTAAGGCTCTAAAGTATTACCAAATATCTCAAATGCTTTCAGGATTCTTAGGGTTGACATGTACCCCGGAGATGTATCATTTTCAAAAACATTTAAAAACATATTAATCAAATCTAACATGAATAATTTGAATTCGTCTTCTAAAGCTTTAGAAACTCTTTCAATAACACCAATAATTTTACTTTGAAGTTTGACATTTGAAAAGAATTCTTGTATTAATTGGAAAATTTGTGGAAGGTATGGTCTTATATTAAGTTTAACAATATCAACCAAATCACTAATTTGTTGAAAATATGTATTAAGCATCGACTGTGGACAGTTTCTCATTGCTTGTGCAAAGGCAGGTATACATTGATCCAAAAATGGAACACATTTTACTCCTAAGCTTGTAAAAATTGACATTATCGCTTGTGTCACTAATAGATGATGGGCATTTAAAGAATTGTCTTTTAGAATTTTAAGTAATGTTTGAATTACAACCGTTGGAAAGTAGTCATCGTTTGTTGGTGATTTACCTTTCATCAGCAATTCCATATCAATCGGTGGAGCACTTTGTTTAGCAACAGTATCAGCATCATTACCCTTCCTCTCAACTTCTCTATGTTTGTAAGGATCTAATGCACCTAGAATTCCCAGCAATTTGACAGTTTCTCGTCTAACAGACGAAGAATTTTCGAATTTTAAAATATTGACTAGCAATCCTAACAAATGGGGATAATCTAATAAAGGCTGTATAACATAACCAGAAGCGCTTGCAATTTGTCCACATGTTTTTAGTGCGGCATCTCTTTTGATGTTCGAATTTTGATCTTCAAAAACTTCGATTAAAATTGGCATAACTTGAGGAACAAAAGGTAATATCAAATCACCACTAACTTCAGCTAAACAGCCAATGGTTGTTATAGCAGAAGCAGAAACAACAGACGATGAACTAGATGCTTGCGGTAACAATGCATCCATTATTTGCTTGGTATATGGTTTTGTTAAATCTCCGGTAGAAGAGATCAAAATAGCAAGTAAAATGTTAGACTCTTCTCTGATTCTGGTGGTATGACCGCCGTATTCTAAATTAGTAATAAGTTGAATTAAATTCTTTCTTAAAGGAGGCACAATAAATGCAGGATTGAAAAAGGTTAGTCTACCGACCAACTTATATGCCTCTTTCCTTATTTCAAAATCTTCATCATTTAATGTCATAAAAAGCAATTTTACATTTTCAGCTTGAGATAAATGAGCATCAAATTTGTCATCTAAATGTTTTACAATTTCAAGCCTGATTTCAGTTACTGGATCGGTAATACACGCTGTAAGTAATTTGCTAAGAACAAAATCAACACTTTTCAAAGAATGTGCACTTCTCTCAAAACAGATGGTACTTCTGGTAAAAATTTCTGCGCATGTGATTGAAGCTTCCAGCCTTATTTCCGGATTTTGATGATTCAAATAACCAATTAACGCATATTGAACAAATTCAGTCAAATCATAATTTTTGAATTTAAAACATCTAAGTGCTTTCAAAGATTGTAAAATAACAACAACATCAGGATCTTGATAATATTTAGACATTGAAATTTTAGCTATTACAGTTAATTCATCAATAGTATTTTTATTAAAATCTTCTCCCTCTTTCATCAGCATATTAGATCTATAATTATAAGCTAAATCTTGATCAAATAATTTCTCAAAATCTGGAGATCCGGGATGGCAAAATGGATATCCAGATAAACAATAACTTATTGTATTAATCATTCTATCATTAATAATAGGCTCTAACGATGGTAGATAGGTGCTAAAAATTTTTAGAACACTCAAGACATTGTCATTTATTGGAGATTTTAATAACAATTTTAAAATCTGGTAGCCATTAATAAATTTAGTCATTGGAGGCCCCAATGATACAACAAGTTTTGATAAACAATAACAACTTGCAGGGGATAATAATTTTTGAATTTTGGCCGATCCTTGAGATAATCCATCCCTTATAGTTTCTAAAACAATTCCGTTAAGATAATTGATAATATTATTTTTAGTTTCTATTGAAATATCACCAATACTTAACAAAATATTTATTCTATCCTTCCCGACCTTAAGCTGAGAAATATAAAAAAGTAGTACACGATGCATGTACCTATCAACAAATTTAATTTTATCATATCTTGTCATCTTAGGTATAATTACAGTGACTTCTTTACGAACTTCCGAAGATCTATGATCTTTAACTCTTAGTAAAGTTTCATAAATTTCATCAATTTTAAAGCCGAGAATTGAAGTACCTTGATCAATCAATTCCCTAAAGCAAAGTAACGAGCCATGCACAAATTCGGCAGGGGTATTTAATATCTGAGAATTTTGAGCAAGGGAAAATTCGTTTTCATTAAAATCTTGTACTCTTACTGGTTCATCATTTGTTGATTCAATAGGGCTAAAACCAGCAGCTTTAAACACGCCAAATGCCTCATTATATAATTTAGTAAACCAATAATTTCTCAAATCATTATCTCTTTCATAAACAATATTCAAACAATGGCGTAAACAAATAGCGGAATCTTCTCTAATTATAGGTTTAGGATCTCTCAAACCTATCCAAATATTATTAAATATTTGTTTAATGTATTGATAAAGTAAAGCTGGACAATTTTCAGCAAGTGAAGATATTATAAGAATTGAAGCGTGCCTTTTGTTTTCAGCCTTCTCGGTAACTAGCCATTCCAATGATCTTTTAACTTCAAAATCCATAAAATCTGCGGTCATTGTAAAACCTGGTATGGCCAATTTACCCAACGTTGAAGTTGCATATTTCATAACTGTCAAATTATTCGAAAACAATAACTTTCTCAAATAATTGGCATACCTCGTAACCATATTTGAATTTTCGTCACTTGTTGATGCAATTCTTTGCAAAGTAGTATCTTCAGAAGTTGGAAGTAATAATTTAATCAATGAATTGATTGCATCAATTCCACCGAGTTGTTCATTTATTTTGTTGGAGTTGATAAGATCAAATATCTTCTTGTTGATATAATTGTTATATACTGTTATCAAATCTGAAGTTGACAGATCTTTAGAAATTGATATAAAATGTGCTCTTAAATTATCTGATGCTTTCAAACGACGAATTTCATCATTTGATTTGAGCTCTCGAAAAATCTGGTCCAATGTGAAATTCTGCATTTCAACAGAAGTGCTTGTTGGTAAGCTCATCCCTCCTAATTGTTGAGACTGCGACATATATGGTTTGTCAAACAGATGTTTCTATACACAATTCAAACCTCAATGCACCTATTTGTAATTTTTTGTATGTTCGCCTTTACTGCATTTGCTTGAAACAGAAAAAAGAAAAAAAACACTTGTTCGAGTGGGACGCGATTGCAGCAAGTAAGGGGAGGAGCCGTGGGAAACCATAAAAAAGCTGGGAAAAAACATGAGCTTGCACAACAGGATCGCATCAAAATCTTGAAGATTGGTGGGGAACGCCCAGTTTTCCCTTCAGATTGCAGGGGAAATTTGAAATGAAAAACACAAACAGAGTTTACAATAGCATTTGTAGCATTTTAAGTGGAAAAAATCATTATTATTTTTTTAATCGTATTACACAGTAATGGGATAAAGAGGAAAAGAAATAAAAGAAATAAAAGAACTTTTACCCGAAGAAGTTAAAGAATCTAAGCAGAAACTCTCTTTAAAAGTTCATCATAAAGGGTGACACAATCAGCAGAGAATTTTCTAATACCTTCAGATAATTTTTCGGTTGCCATTGCATCTTCGTTTAATAAGAATCTGAATTGAGGTTCGTCATCGACGTAAGAAACTTTTTCGAAATCTGCAGTCTTTGCCTTTTCAACATTTAAAACTTGAGGTAAAGCATCAGTAGAGTTAGATAATTGTTCAAGTAAACCTGGGGAGATGGTTAAGTAATCACAACCTGCTAAAGCCGCAATTTCACCAACATTTCTGAAAGACGCACCCATAACAATAGTGTTGTAATCAAACTTCTTGTAGTAATTGTAGATACTTCTAACGGATAAAACACCAGGGTCGGTTTCTTGGGTGTATGATTCACCGGTCTTGGCTTTATACCAATCTAAAATTCTACCAACGAATGGGGAGATCAAAGTGATCTTAGCTTCAGCACAAGCAACAGCTTGAACAAAGGAGAAAAGAAGGGTTAAGTTACAGTGGATACCGTATTTTGATTCTAATTCTCTTGCAGCTTGGATACCTTCCCAAGTGGAAGCAATCTTGATAAGGATTCTTTCCTTAGGGATATTTTGTGCTTCGTATAATTCGACTAATTCTAAAGCCTTCTTAATAGTTGCATCTTTATCGAAAGATAATCTTGCATCGACTTCGGTGGAGACTCTACCAGGAACGATTTTTAAAATTTGGGAACCGAATTCAACTAATAATCTATCAAGAGCAATTGAAGCTTGTTCTTCCTTGGTGGAAGCCTTAGACTTTGCGTAATCGATTGCAACATCGATTAATTTAGCATATTGAGGTTGTTTAGTTGCTGCTAAAATTAAAGATGGGTTGGTTGTTGCATCTTCTGGAGTGAATTGTGCAATTGATTCGAAATCACCGGTGTCGGCAACAACAACGGTACCGGAAGCTTTTAATTGATCTAATTGGGAAGTCATTATTAATTTACTTTAGTATGATAAAATATGGGGAAGTTTCACGGAGTTAAACAAAACAAAAGAAAAGAAAGATGGAAAGAAAAAAATCTTAAAGAGTTTACAAAAAGTCAAGAAAGAGGCAAAAGAGACAGAAGAATACGAAAGATTCAACAAGATGAAAAAAACAGAAAGACGTGTAATATATACATCTTGTAAAAAAAAGGAAATCAATACCTTTGTAACGAAAACTGAAAAACCATTCCTTAAGTGGATCATTTACCAGAATGGAGACCGTTTTGGTCTTGTTAGTCATGTTCTTTGCTTTCGGAGGCTCTGAGCCCGGAGAAATGAGAAGGGGCCAACAAGAGCGGGAAAACGGGGGTGCGCGCGCAAGCGCAAGCGTAAGCGGGAGCGGGAGCGGCTGAGCCGAATCACAAACTGGTAAATTATTTTATTTTATTTTATTTTATTTTATTTTATTTTATTTTATTTTATTTTATTTTATTTTATTTTATTTTATTTTATTTTATTTTATTTTATTTTATTTTATTTTATTT
>JAJMJV010000031.1:0-94390 GCA_030563725.1 Pichia awuae
GCACCCCCCCCCTCCCCCATGTAATATCCTTTTGTCTTTTCTGGTTTAGTTCGCCCGAAAATAAAATAAAATAGAAAAACTGGTTAAAAACGGAGGAGAGCACGACCCGCCGATCGGCGTAGACGTTGAATAGAGCCTTGCTTTCCTTGCTGTTATCTATTGTGCAGATGGCATTTGATGAAATCGGGCAAGAGAAATCAGACGATGTATTTTTTTTCGGGGGGTGCATTTACATGGGGTGCAGTTACGTGGGGTGCGTTTAATCGGGGTGTGTATATTATAGGGAGCTGTATATATCTATCTATATAAACTACAGAGTGATCCTTTGAGTGGTTAAGCCTCCAACTACTTCCTCTTTCTACTAGGTCTAGCATTCTTAGCCTTCCTCTTATCCTTCTCTGCTCTGCTCTTACGAATACTTTCACTACTTCTAATTTCATTACGACCGGCACCTTTACTAATATATCCCTTGACTTGTACACCTCTTTCAACAGCTTGCTTAACTTTACCCATTTGTTTATCGTAATCATCTCTACCCTTTCTTGGTAATTTAGGCGCCTTTTCACTGTGATGTTTAAATCTGCCTCCAATTCTACTACCATTCAAATCTTTATTAAATTTATTACCATATTCACTTTCTTTGGCACCAACCTTAATATTACCAACTTTATGCTTTTCCTTCCATTCTTCGAATTTACCACTACGGAAACTTGCTGGAATTTTTTGTCCACTCTCTGAAATGATGAATTTACGGTCATCTTGCTTTCTAACAAATTTGTTCTTTTCCCAAACAACTTTTGGTGCTTGTTTATGAATTTGAATTTTATCATCTTCCGCATCAATATCAAATGCTGCTCTACTTGCTTCACTAACGAAATTTCCGCTACCTCCACTAATACTCAATTGTTGATCTTGAATAACGCTACGTGGTGCATAGTAAGGCATATAGTTTGCTTCATCCTTAAAAGTCTTTTTCTTCAAAGCTTTATCAGCATCTTCAAAATCTCTTAATAATTCTTCCTCGTTAACACCAAACCCAACTTCTCTATGACCTTCATCTTCATCTTTCATCATTTCATCTTCTAATGTATGCGATAAGCCTAATAATCTTTCCTTTTCAAGCAAAGCTCTTCTTTCTTGTAATCTTTCTTGAACAGGTTTAATTTGCCTTCTTCTTTTATTCATTAAATCAATCATACTTTCATCCTTTTTATTAAATTCAAAAACAGTTTCTTTATTTCTTCTGTTTTCTAACTTTGCTAAAAATGCATTCTTTTCTGTTTCTAAATTTTTACCAAAAAATAAATTTTGCTCATCCCAACCAACACTTACTAATTCTTTACTTCTTCTAACACTTTCTTGCGAAGCTGGTTGTCTTGATCTCATATATAATTTTTCGGCCTTTTCACAAACTCCACGCATAGTTTTAACATCAAAATTATGTCTTAAGACAGTTTCATATAAATCTTCCATAGTTTCAATTTGTAATCTTGGGATACTACCAAGAACCAGTCTTTTAACATATGAAACTTTCAAGTTATTAGAGTTTAATCCTTTTTGTTCTAATAACTCAACTTTCTTTTCATGCATTTGTGTAAGTAAAATTTTTCTACCAAGGAAAATTTCTAAATCTAATAAATATGGTAATTCATTTTCTGCAATGATGGAGTATGCCCAACCTTTATTACCCGCTCTGGCAGTTCTACCAACTCTATGAATAAAAACTTTAGATGATGATGGTAAAGTATAATTAATAACATTGGCTAAAACTGGGATATCAATACCTCTAGCTGCAACATCGGTAACAACCATAACAGAACTCAATCCTAGTCTAAAATTTTGTAATTGCTGTCTTCTTGCATGTTGATCAAGTGAACCATAAATGTAAGAAACAGGATAAGTTGCTGCTTTTAAAAGATTAGTAATATATTCAACATGATGACGAGTAGGAACAAAAATAATAGTGGAATGCTCACTTGGTAATTCATTAGCTTTTGGATATCTAACTTTCTTCTTCACTCTTTTTTTGTTGTTCTTTGCAGCTTCATTTTCAGAATCACTATCAGAATCATTAAATGTATTATTAGCATCATTTAATTTATCTAATTGTTCTTTGGTAGCTAATGGCATCTTAATAACATCCTGTAAAATTGCTAACAAATTAGCTTCACGTTCATTTTTCTTTGTGCTAAAAAAGCACATTTCTAATTCTTCACTAATCTTACTTTCAGCATCTAATCTAACTAAAACAGGATTAATCAAACCAGCTTTAGCAAAATCAACTAAGTTACGTGGCAAAGTTGCAGAAAACAACATACTTTGTCTCTTTTCAGGTAAACTTGCAAGCAATTCATTCAATTGTTCAGCAAAACCCATTTCAAATAATCTATCAGCTTCATCGTAAACCATGAACTCAATACTTGATAAATCTAATCTCATTTCAACTTTTAAATGTAAAAATCTACCTGGTGTAGCAATAACAACATCTGGATTACTAACCATTGCACCGAACTGAGTTTCAAGTGAATCACCACCAATCAGTAACAAACTTCTCAATTCACTACCTTTACTAAATTCTTTAAATTCTTTATGAGTTTGCACAGCCAATTCTCTTGATGGTGATAAAATGATGGCTCTGACACCAATCTTAGCACTATGTGTTTTCAGTTTTTCAATTAATGGAAGTAAAAATGCTGCAGTTTTACCAGAACCTGTACGTGCCATACCGACAACATCTCTATCTTGCATAATCAAAGGAATGGTCTTTCTTTGAATTGGAGTTGGTTGACGATAACCCTTTTTTGCAATATTAGTTAATATATGTTTTGATAAACCGAATGATGCAAATGATCCCTTACCTTTAGACTTACCTTGCATTAATGCTTGTTCTTGATTGATAAAATACATGTCCTCTTCATGCGCTTGACGCCCTTCATCTGCATTGTTAATTTCTAAACTTGGGAAATCTAATGGCTTTGCATTACCCTTGTTTGTCTTTTGTTTCTTTGATGGCTTCTCTTCTTTTTCGTCTTCAGATTCAGAAATTATTTCATCTTGAACTTCACCACCAAATTCATTATCAGATTCACTATTTGATTCTTCACTTTCAGAATCTGCACCAGTTGCAACTAAATTAGACCAGATGTCTACTTCTTCTTCGTCACTTGACATTGCTTTACTTAAAATAATACTTTTGTGTCTTAGATTGAAAATTTTTTAAAATTATTTTTTTCATGAAATTTCTCACATTCCCAATTAGGAACGACATACCTTTTATATAAGCTATACAAAAATTATTGATCTACTATCTACGATATGGATGGTATCCACCTCTTCTTCCACCTCTGTACTTACCACTTCTTCTTCCACCACCACCACCGCTGTTTCTTCTTTCGGTGAATCTCGAAGGTTGTGTTGGTTTGTCTCTTAATTTTTTTGGACCAGATGGTAAATTACTAGGTCTGTCATCATCGTCGTATTCTTCTTCACGATTATAACCACGATTACCATTACCACCATTACGACGTCCACCACGTCCACCATAACGTCTGTTATCTCTGTATTCGTCTCTATAGTCGTCCCTGTAGTCTTCTTTGTATTTATCATGTTCTTGTGGGTTTGGAACATCGTCATCATCGCCAATAGCAGAGTTGCTGCCATTGTTATTCGCATACATATTAAGTTGTGCATCTTGAGAAGATGGTGATGCTTGTGGTTGTTGCTGTTGCTGTTGTTGCTGTTGTTGTTGCATCATCCAATATTGTTGCATTTGTTGCATCTGTTGCATTTGTTGCATTTGTTGCCAATATTGGGTCATATCGTTACCACCTGCATTTGCACCTGTACCATAACCACCACCATTATTCATCATAGAACCAGAATTTGGTATTGCACTATCTAATGTTCTTCCTTGACTTTTTAGATGTTGATTTCTTGGCTCTGCCTTTTTAATTTCCATCTTCTTTCCATGAAACATAACATAGGTATGCTTTGTCACTCTTTCAACAGCTTCGGGAGAATCATAAGTAACAAAACCATAACCTCTAGATTTACCAGTATCTTTGTTAATCATTAATTGAGAATCAATAATTGAACCAAATTTCTCAAAAAAGTTTCTGAATTCTTCTGGGGTAACATCAGGAGAAATACCACCAACGAAAACTTTACCAACTTTTTCTTGTTCATCTTTTGGAATTGCTCTCTTTGGATCAATTAATTTACCATCTAAGATATGTTTTTCTCTCAGAACTGCATCAACTGAATTACTTGCCGCAAAGGTTAAAAATGCAAATCCTCTAGATTTACCAGTATTATTGTCTCTCATGACATTCATTTCAATAACTTCACCATATTTAGAAAAATATTGTTTTAATCTATCTTCATCAGTTTCCCAATTTAATCCACCGATAAATAATTTACCTAAATCTTTATTTGACATATCTGCTTTAACAGTGTCGGTGATGTCCTGAGGTGCTTCAATTTCAGTAATATCAGGAATATGTTCTTCTTCCTTAGGTTCAGAATTACCATTAGATTCTACATTATTAGTTGATGCAACTGCAGGTGTTGAAGATTGGGATTGATTTTGCATTTGTTGTTGTTGGAATTGTTGTTGATATTGTGGCATCATTCCCATTTGAGCCATCATCATTGGGTTCATTTGAGCCATCATTGGGTTCATTTGAGCCATCATAGGGTTAGCTTGTTGCATTGTTGCAAATTGTTGTTGATATTGTTGATACATTGCAGCATAATCTTGTGGAGTTTGCGTTTGTGCAGAATCACCAGCAACAGCTGAATCAACAACTTGTTGCTGTTCTTGAGAAGGTTCAACAGTACTAACAAGGTTATTGACATTTGAATCACTAGGATTTTGGTTGGATGCATTGGCCACATTTTCTATTTCGGTAGATGCAGATGCAGTTACATTTGCAACAGGTTCAGTATTTGTTGAGACTGGTTCTTGGACTTTCAGAACTTCCTGATTTTCTTGCACATTAGAGGTGGCAGTGCCAACAGAGGTAGATTGTGGTTGCTCACCAGAATAAATGTCATCAAATAATGCCTCTTCGTCTTCAAAGTTGGACATGTTGTGAAAAAAAATACTATCTGACTAAAAAGAAGTAACTAAGGTAGAAATAATAAATCTAAACAGTTTATAGATAACTAAAGTATAAAACTGCCGGGTTAATTGGTATTGAATTGCAGTACCTTCTAATTTTTTTTAAATATCTATGTAACTAAGTTAAAAATTTAATTAAAATTAGTTATGTATTGTCTTTATGTATTAATATAAACCTAGATGCTATAGAATATACGCTATGTAATCTATGTAACCGATGTAAACAAATACAAGTTTCTATACCTACTTAGAGAAAGAATACTTGGCACTTTTGCCCTTGTTTAAAAAAGCGGACGTTGCTCGTCTTTTATACGCGCAGAGTTTTTTTGGCAGAAATAGAAAAAATTAATTTTTCATATAGTTATATATTTAAATCTATTATTATATCTTTGATTAAAAGTAAGAACCGGGATCAAAGATGAAAGAATATCTTATCTTTTTAGCCCAAGCACATACAGGATTTAGAAAGGCTGAGTTAGAATCATTAGCCGATTTATATAACATTAAAGCGGATTTTACACAACATACGGAGGAACACCCATTCTTGATAGTCAAATTAGAAAACGATGAAGAAGCATATAAATTAATAGACAGAGCTATTTTAGCTAAAAGTATTTATGAATTATGGGGTCATGGTAATACAATTGAAGAAATGCATGAAGATGTTAAAAGAAATATGGATGGATTGAGAGAAGCTTATATTGAAGATACCACATTTAAATTTGAAAATCCAACTTTTCAAGGTGGTAAAAAGTCAAGAGAAGAACAGTTAAAGTTGTTTGAAGGATTCAAATATTTAGAATTTAAAGGAAAGATTAGGATGAAAAATCCTGAACAAATTTTTTCAATTCTAGAGAATTATAGTTTAGGTGATGACTTATATGCGTTAGAGAAGCCGGAACATATATGGTTTGGTAGACAAATTAATTTGAGTGCACGTAGTAGAGGTGCCGTTGAAAAATATGAGATAAAAAAGAGACCATATTTTGGTACTACATCTTTTGATGCTGAATTGTCATTGTTTACTTGTAATATTGGACAGGTTAAGAAAGGTGAATTGATTTATGATCCGTTTGTGGGAACAGGATCATTTTTAGTCTCAGCAGCTGAGTTTGGAGGTATCACAGTAGGTTCCGATATTGAATTTTTAACATTGAAAGGTAAGGGACCAAATAGAAGATTAAAAAATAATTTTGATTTTTATGGAAAACCGAAACAATTCTGTGATGTTTTATGTATGGATTTTACAAATAATGCTTTTAGAAATAATTTAAAATTTGGTTCAATCATTTGTGATCCACCATATGGAGTTCGTGAAGGTGTTAAGGTTTGTGGTACATCTAGTGTCAAGGAAGGTCGTGAAAATATTATAATCGATGGTCAATTGGCATATTTAAGAAGGGATTATATTCAACCTAAAAAAACTTATTCCCTTGATTTACTTCTAGATGATTTATTAGAATTTTCAAGTAAAAGATTGGAAGTTGGATCAAGATTATGTTTTTGGATGCCTGTAGCAAATGATGAAGATATCCCAACATTAATTCCGCAACATAAAGAATTAGAATTAATTTATGAATTAGTTCAAGATTTTAATAAATGGTCAAGAAGATTATTAGTTTATGTTAAAAGAGGATCTGATTATAAAGGTAAAACAATTACCAGTGAAGAACGTGATAACTCTAACAATTTCAGAGACAGATATTTTACAAAATTTAGTAAATTATCAATATAGGTTTAAATTAGCTAAGTATGTTTTTTAAGATTTATAGAATTAAGATATATATTTATTATATTAATAACTAAACTAACACAATTATTCGTCATCTTCAGCTTCTAAAGTTTGAGCTGCAATACGATCTAAATCTCTTTGACCGTTTTCAGAAATCTTTCTACCACCGTTTTCAGCAAGTTCTAAGACACCGATCTTTTCTAAAGCTTGAACGACTCTTCTGTTGACAGAACCGGAAGCATCAACGTGCTTACCTGGTCTTGGACCTCTGTTTTTAGAACCACCGTAAACCTTGTTTAACTTACCAATACCAACGGTCTTTCTTAAGTAAATGTGTCTTGCAACGGAAGCTGCTCTCTTGTAGAACCAACCTTCAGCATCTTGTGGTGGTAATTCATTACCTGCGGAAGTCTTAACTAATTCAACGTAAGAAGGAACTTCTAACTTACCTTGTCTTTGTAAGAATTGTGCGTAAGCGTTGATGAAATCTTGTGCAGAAACGTCTCTGTATTAAAAAATATGCATGTTAAAAAATGTTAGTAATTTGATCATGTAAAAAATTAATATCCAATGTAAATAAATAAAGTTAAATGTTGACAAATACTGTTCTGTTTCAAGTAGAGTTTTACTAGTTCTTTTCTCACAAACTGACAAACCAAGTTTCATTTTTCCATCTATGGTCTTGTTTTTGCATACAATATACTGACCTAGTCATAAAATTGATGTTGTTGTATAAATCCAATCTTCGAGAATATTTTCTTTTGTTTTTTTGACATTCCACAATAACATTAAATCATCTTCAAAGTGTTATTTGATTGCAGTATCTTATTATAAAATTTTGTTATTTTCAATTATTTCATATTTTAGCATGTTGAACATCCAAACTCAGTAAAACACGTGTATATCCTTAACATTAAACTATTGATTCAAATGAACTTTTTAAATTGTTTGTATAATACATACCTAACGGTAACACCTGGCATGATTGTTGATCTAGACAGAAATCTTTAATATTGGTTACTTGTATGTCTTCAATATATTCAAATTTTTCATTCACCACAGAGCGCTCAACAGAGTCGAGCGCCAACCGAGAGTTTTTCCCAGAAACAAGCACCCGCGCACCGCACGCTCAAATATAATAAGAGGTGCGCGGGGTAGACGCAAAATAGGAAAAGACAGTCACGCATTACGTAAGCAGCGGGGATTGTGTGGAAGAGTTGAAGTTTATAGTAGATACTTAGAGAATAAGGATGAGCCGTTGTTTGGTATTGGTCTTACAAGTAGTATGAATATCCAGGAGATTAGCTACGTAATTGCGGATACTAAGGTGGCAAAGAGTGTAATTTCTACAAATGGCGGATTGAAGAATTCCCAAAACCAGTAAATAATTTAAATGTACAATTTTCAATTATATAAACATTAAAGTTAACAAATAGAGAACTATACAAAAATGACGATGTAAATGTAGATAAAGAAGTAATCAAAGCATCAAATTGATTAGACCTTGAAACCTCTAGATCTTCTCTTACCTCTAGCCTTTTCGAACTTTCTACCCTTGGATTGGACCTTAGGTGCCTTGTTCTTGTGAGGACCGAAACCGAAGTGTCTAACAGCTTCTCTGGAGTTTCTTGGACCTCTTAAGATTAAGGTGTTCTTACCAGTTGGAGCTCTTAAAGCTAATTCATCTAAAGTGATTGCTTCACCACCGTTCTTTAAGATGGTAGCCTTTGCACCCTTAGTGAACTTTAATGCTGCAACAGTTGCCTTTGGGAAAGCGTGGATTCTGACATCATCAGTGACGGTACCGACGACAACAACGGTCTTGTTTGCAGAAACTTCTGGCTTTAAAGCTCTTGCGATTCTGGAAACAGAGACTGGTGGCTTGTTGATCTTAGATAAGAATAAAGATCTTAAGATAACCTTGTTGAAGGAAGCATCAGTTCTACCTGTATAATAGAAAGAAAAAAAATTGTTAGTACTCTTGCTTGAAAAGGTGGAGTTGGATTTGCTGAAAAGCAAATCCAATCACCTCCTTTTTCAATTCTGCTCTATAATCGCACTTATAATTCACACCCAACACAAAGTTGAAAGAATTTAAGCACTTGCAGAATGAAACAGTAAGAGGAATCACCCAACTTACCTGGATAAAAACAAAAGTGCAAATCAAATGGTACAATTACCATTTGATATGCAATTATAGACAGCAAGATTGAAAAAGGTATGAAACTTGTTTTCAATACATACGTGCTAAGAATGAGTATAACTTAACTAAGGAAGCTAAGTAGACATTGTCAGACTTTGGTGCTGATCTGTGGGAACTCTTTTCGTGTGGCTTCTTGAAGTGGTCTCTACCCATTGTGTTCTATCGATTGTCAAAAGAAAAAAGAGCAAAAGAATATCGAAAGATGAAAAAATGTATAATATCTCTTTAATTGCAATCGAGGTGTGAAAAGTTTTTAACGGGTTGAAAAACTGCAAGTACAAAAAAGGGCTGCGCGCAATTCCCAGGTTTTAGGAGGGTTTCTCCTGCCCGTCTGGCACGTGCTCTAACCCTCGGCGGCGTGAACGCTCATAGCATGAATTTGTAGACGTTGTAATGATGAAGAGCAACCGCAGGCATGTAAGATTGGGATTGATATTGAGACTAGCATTGATTTCAGGATAGTGATTAGTATTGTGGTATTAAACTAGTAACATATTGTCATATTAACATATTTTAATAAGCACTAAAATGGCAACCGATAGACTTAAGACAGGAGAAACAAACCCAAGGGGTATACCAGAAGCTAGATTTATTGAAAATATTGATGAATTTATCAATGCTAAAACATGTACAGATGCAGATATTTCTAATTTTCTTAATGAACTTCAAATGAGATTGGAACAATACAAGTTTATGGAACAGTCGAAAAGATCCACACTTAATAATTTAGATACTAAAATTCCAGATATAGAAAATACACTAAACATGTGTAAATTTCTCAAACTGAAGACAGAAGACACAGAAGATAGTGAAGATCTGGCGGTTGATTATCAATTAAATGATACAATATATGCTACGGCGCAAATACCGACAGAAAATTGTGGAACTGTTTCACTTTGGTTGGGTGCTAATGTTATGCTTGAATACCCTATTGATGAAGCAATCACTATGCTTACTGAAAGATTGGAAAAGACAAAGGCTTCGAAAGTAATCACTCTTGAAGATTTAGATTATCTAAGAGCTAATATAACAACGATAGAAGTCAATACGGCTAGGGTTTACAATTGGGACGTTCAACGTCGGAAAGCTTTAAACACTAAATAAAATATATCTATGTAAATGTATCAATCATTTGTTGTCCAATTGTGCGTGGCGGTTCTGGAGTTTCATCTCCACTTCTATCCTCCTCTGCGTCTTCATTTTCATTCGCTATGTTAACTGATCTTGTAATATTAATGTCGTGTTCCTCGCCGTGACTCAATAAGTGATAAACCTTATCAATAAAGCTAAGAGATTCATCGGTGAATGGAACCAACCCATTAAAATAGAGATATCCTATAAAATATCCAATAAAACTGGTTATAATTGAGCATATTCCTTCATTTAGCATCAATATTATATACATCAACTGTGCTGGAAACTTATCACTCAGATGTATAACTATATCTTCACCCAATGGTTTGAAATTCGCCAAACTTGTAAAATCAAATTCGACTATGTAAGTTTCCGGAGTAAATAAGGTATAAGGATAATATAATCCAAATAAAATACCAAAAGGTCCTGATGGAATGAATAGGTTCAATCCAATGTGATACATTAAAAATGATGTTGTTACAATCCCCACAAAATTATAAAACCATAATAAAATCCAAATTTTGATCATTTTTAAACTTCCAAAGTTCCTTTCTAGTCCTTTCAAATATATTATCATCAAAATAGAAGCCAGTGTAACTTCAGATTGATTTTGAAATTGGAGTTGTATTATCAGTAAACGCCAATATTGATTCCATTGTGAAATAAATGGGTCCCATGCAAATAAAAAATAAGATTTTAAATCAAATATAGAAATTGCCAATGGAATAGCTATCAATCCAATTGATGCATATTCTGATACGCCTAAATATCGAAACCCTTTAGGTATTTGCACACTCATAACTGTTTGCCTAGAAGGACAAAATACAATGTCTGCAAAATCGACCTGTTTTTTTATCTCGCTATTAACAGAATCAAAAGAAGGTTGGACAATATCAAAAACACCTCTATTATGTTGCAGTTTTCGGCATGAGCAACCTACGCAACCAATCAGGGTTTCGGGGTACAGCTTTTCCCCAACCTAGTATGGTATACAATATGCCTATTTTGTTGCCTACAGAGTTAGATTATTTACTTGATGATCTTGTCAATTCAAAACATTCTTTTGATAAGGCAATCTCTTTTTTGGCGTATTATTATCCGAAACTTAAAAATAGAGGAAATATTGAGCTATTGACTTCAACGGTGCTTAAATCCCCTATTTTTTTTTCATCTTTAGACATGTTAACTTTAGAAAACAATGCAAAATTGATTGATTGTTTTCAATACATTATATTTGAAAAATTCAAAATAACAAATCCAACGGTTTCCTTTGTCGACTTTTACACTTGTATTTACAATTCCTTACGTGATGCAATGCTGGTTGATTCAGATGCTTATTGGAAGACGATTCCAATTTTAGCAGGTTGTATTTCAGCCTTATCTCAAATCAAACAATATAACCCACATCCATCATTTTCTAACGTTATTACTAAAATCCACAACTTATTCATTTCAATGTTTGCCAACTCAATTGGCTACATTATGAATATTCCAGTTTTATTTAGCACTAAAGATTCTTTTTTATATTCTTTAGTTACTGTTCAAGAATTCATTAAGACGTCAACATACCGTGATCTGGTATCTTCATGTCCTAACATACTCTCGGATACAACTAGATTAATTTTCACATCAAACAATGGATTGGATTCGGCATCCCGCTTTTTTACCAATTTATCATATGCAGATCTGATGAAATCAGCTCCTGTATTAAGATTCTTGAATAAATGGGTTTACTTGTATTCCAAATTAGCTGAATTTTCTAATCCACAAAATATCGCAGATTCCCTGGTCTATATTGTTGATTTTTGTTCAGAAATTTCAAATCAGATTGAAATAATTAGACTGACTACAGATAAGTGGGATTTGATTAAATATGTTTTTTTTACTGTTATAATGATTTTTGAACATGCAATAACCACAATCATTAACGGTAAATTTTTGTTAACAGATACATCATTTATTATCATGAACCAAGTTCATAGGTCTCTTTTTCATCTTTCTTACGTGTTAGATCAAATTGGAACTGGTGGTTTTGATTCGTATAATTTTGTCTTCAATTCATCAACTTTAGTACTTGAAAAAAATTCAGAATTTATTGATAAACTATTATACTCCCTTCTTGACGAAATACCAAGCTCAAAGCATAACTTGGATTTAACTGAACAATCTAAATTATCATACTTTTTAAGACTTTCTGAATCTTTATTACCTAGTATAAACGAGCTATTCATTGCAAGTTCATTGATTCCTCTGTTAAATAAAATATTAAACACCAATTTATTTTCAAAGTCAATTATAGAGTTTTCACATTCAATAATGATTAAATATATTGCTTTATCAAATGATTCGTCAATTGTTTATTCATATTTCAATACGGCTTTAACGCAATTTCCAGACACGCTTTCACTTTCACAATTATCACTTATTACTCAAGCGTGTGGTCGAAAATGCCTTAATTCTACAACTTTATTTGATTTAGTCAAGTTTTATATTGCTAAATCTGCATATACTCCACTACCACCACGTAAAATTATAAGTAATGGGAATGAAGTAATAATTTCAGAAAAATTGTTGACCAATCGTGCTGGTTTTATTTCTTCACTCATAGATTTAGTTCAATTTGTTGATCCAAAAGTCTTTATTTCTTGTTTAAATGATATTCAATTCTTTATTCGTGGACATGTTGGCTCTAGAGATATTTATGCTTTATATGACATTCTATGGGAGAAAATTTTAAATATCAATAAATTTGACACTTGGAAAGCTCAAGAGGGTATTGCCTGGTGGTATGATAATGTGAATAACGGTAAAGTTTCAAAAATATGAATAAATAAATAAATACAAAATCTAATAAAAGTACATGATATATAAAATTGTATATAAATTAAGAATCTTGAACAACCGCATTTTGTTCATCTGAGTCATCTTTGTCCTTTTCTAGTTCTCCCAGTAAATCTTCCAGTGGACAATTTGGGTGAATAATATAAATCAACTTTTTGTTTATCTCTCTAGCTCTCTTTCTTCTCCAGTTAATTTGTTCCTTCCTCATTGTCTCTTTCTCTTCATCATCCATTTCTGGTGTAATTATCAATTCTGAAGGTAATTGATCATGATCAAAATCAGATTGATCAGGATTAACCCTCATTAAAATGTTATCCTTTGTAAGTTTATTTAAAACTTTCTTTGCTATTTTCTCCTCACGGTAATATTCTTCTGATGTATCAAGTTGATCTTCAATCGCTTCCATGTACCATTTAATTAAATCAGATTGTGTATAACCAGTTAAAGGAGCTGTTTCGTCACCTCTTTCTAATGCTTCTTGATTGGCCTCGTCTTCCTTCTCTTTAATCTGTTGAAGGAAAATGTTACGGAGATTAACAAAAACTGTATATGGAATATTATTACTCTTTTTCTTTTCAATTCTTGCTTGTGTTTGTGTTTGTGTGCCTCTTTCATCATCATTTTCATCATCATCCATGTATGTATTATTATTATCATTACCATTATTTCCATCATCATCATTATTATTGTTATTATTATTATTGTCTTCTTCTTCATCATCATCATCAACTTCTAAATCTTCTTTTTCAACTCTAATAATTGATTGTTTCAATAAATCATATGCTTCCGCAACAAAAGTTGGAGTTACATCATCCTTACAGTTAGCACGAGCAATGGCTTCACTTAAACGAATCAAGGATTCTAATTGTCTAACAGTAATTCTATAACTTGATCGTCCATCTTTTGCATCATCGGCACGTAATTCTTTATATCTTTGAATTAAATAATTTCTTGCCTCAGGTGTAAGTTTTGGTTTAAGATTTCTGGCATATTTAATATATCTTAAAACTTGTTCCTTAGAAAATGGTGAGCTTATTGCTTGGTCTCTGAATAAATGTAAATTAACAATATGAGTTGCCAACTGAGTATCTATCCTTTCATTACATTCATCTAAAATAACGAAAAATAAATCAAATCTAGATAAAATCGGACCAGTCATACTTAAATTACTACGTAATCCAACTTTTGGATTATATCTACCACCAATTGGATTAGCGGCAGCTAAAATTGATGTTCTTGCATTTAATGTTGCATGAATACCAGCCTTGGCAATTGAAATAGTTTGTTGTTCCATAGCTTCGTGAATGGCAACTTGATCTGAAATGTCCATTTTATCAAATTCATCAATACAACAAACACCATTATCAGCTAACATAAGAGCACCAGCTTCAATTGTAAATTCACCACTTTCTTCATCTTTAACAACGGTTGCCGTTAAACCAGCAGCGGATGATGCTTTACCTGATGTATAAACAGATCTTGGTGCAAAACTGTTGACCCATTTTAAAAATTGTGATTTTGCACAAGATGGATCACCAACTATACAAACATTAATATCACCTCTTAAATTAATACCCTCCACGGTTTTTTTATGGACACCGCCTAATAATTGTAATAAAACACCTTTTTTAACAACTTCGTGACCATAAACTGTTGGACAAATTGATTGAACTAATTTTGAGTAAACATTTCTATCAGAAACCATATCTCTTAAATCATCAACTTCAAATTGTGATAAATTTGAAAGAAAAAGTTCCAATGATGTACTATCGTCAATACCTTCATCTAAATCTTTGCCTGACATTGAACTAACATGAGAACCTAAAAATGCAATTTTATAAGTTAATTCTCTAGCACCTAAAGATCTCATATTGATACCTGATGTTAGAGAATCTGCTGAGCTTGTACCTCTTGTACGAATAGTTGCAGCTCTAATACCAGGTAATTGATATTGTGAAACATCAGGTAAAACAATCTCAGTACCGATAAATTTACATTTATCACCGGGTTTTGCTTTATCAACTAATTCGCCTCTTAAAATAATATCTAAAGTTCTAGGCATTGAACCATTTGGAATTTCATTTGAATTTTCTTGAATTCTAACTTTCTGCCAATCAAGAAAATGAGATTTTGAAACATTTAACGTCCATTCCGATTGATTAAGACAAGTATTATTAATACATGAGGTTGGTTCAGTAAATTTAAATGTTTGTTCAATATTTGTAATCAATGCTTTACATAAATCACAAGTAAAAGCTGCCTTGTATAATTCAGGTCTAATTTCACTTGTTCTTGTAACTGTACCTGAGATTGCCAATAACATACCAATATTTTCAGCTTTCAATTCACGAATTCTATGGATTGTTGATAAATTATAAAAAGAAATCTGAAAATCACGTTCGATTGTTCTTGTGACACTATCGGAAGATGATGTAACTGTTGTTCTTAAGAATTGAGGTTGATATTGGGCGACAACACTACGAAGAGCTGTCTGTAAAAATGGCAAAAATCTATAAAATTGTTCTGAAATTGCATCAGCTAAGATACCATCTTGATATGGTAATAAGTGTTTAAAATCCACATTTAACAAGGTACTTTCATCACTTACCATTTTAGCAATTCTGGCCAAATATAGTTTTCCTTCAAAATTAGAGTCATATTGTTCATCATCTGGCGGGAGTTGGAAATTCTGTAGAAATTCTTCGAAGGATTCTTTAACTGTATCTGAGATTCTGTCCGGTACTTTGTCAACGGTGGCAACCCTTCTATTGATCTTCATCCTTTGGGCAGTTTCACTGCCCCTTTCATTAGTTTCGTTCGTCACGTGATCGTCGGTCCTTCCAACTGTTGAATGAGGTGGTAAATCACTTGTTGGGCCGGCGAAAAAGGAGTGGATGTTTCCGCTTTGCTGAACCGTCGTGTCAAAATCAGACATCTGAGAATCCGCAGGGTGTGCATCCTGCAGATGAATTGGAGATGATGCAACTTCGGACATGGGTATTACTGGTAGTCTTTTGTTTTGACTTTTTTGCCTAATAAATTCTTAATAATATGCACTGGACAGATGTGATTTGACAGACTGCCTGTGCAATGCGTCCGATTGATCAAATGAATCGTATTCAACTCTTGATCTTCAAACATTTCAGAGCCTTCAAAACAGCGCACGCGCGAATTCTGCAAGAAAAAATCCTGTGCAATTACATTTCCTGTTTGGGATAAGTAAAAGAAAACAAAGGAAAACAAAAGAGAATTAGCGTGTCTTGTATTAAAACAAGAACACAATCCACAATTCAGAACGTAGAATTGACCTCTGAGCACCGAGTAATGGACGAGACAAGAATCAAAATAAAAGAAACAAGTCCGATTTGATTTCAATCAAATCCTAGGTGGTAAGTACAAAAAAAGAAATGAAAGAAACAACACACACACACACTTACATACTGTCAACGTCAACGTCAGCGTCAACGTCAACATTGTTTCCAAGTGTCTGAGAACATTGAAGGCATCCGTATCAACTACAGATCCCCTATCAACAATCCGCTATCAACAATCCCCCATCAACAATCCCCCATCAACAATCCGCTATCAACAATCCCCCATCAACAATCCCCCATCAACTACAGATCTCATATAAACAATCTCACATGTACAATCCCACGTGCACAATCCTACTTTAAATATCTCTATTCAAATCGAACTGGTCTATCACCTCAATTTCTGATCATTTCCTGTCTGTACAGTGGTAAAATCCGTGGACCTTTGTCAATTGTCTATACTATAACAAAGTGGGATTTATAATAACTGTAACAAATACGATCAAGCAGTGTGTACTATCAACCCAAAAGCGTGATTGAAACGTGACTTGGAAATGCCGTACGGGGCAAATACGGAGAAAATACGGGGCTCGGTGAGACGGAAGTTGGCCGAGAACAGTGGGCAACAGTGCGCAATTGTGCGCAATTGTGGGCAAATAAATAGGCAAATAAAAAAGGCAAATAAAAATAGGGCAAAAAAAAATAGGGCAAAATGCCGTAAATAGAGCGAGAATTGAGCGAGAACAGAGCACAAATAATAGGGCAAAGAATAATTAGTTCCGGTCAATCCCGTGCACTGGTTTCGGTTTGTGCTCGGCCTGCTTCTCTTCTGCTCCTGACCTGCTCTATTACCCTATTGCCCTATTGCACTTGTGCTCCCTTGATGCCCTGATGCCCTGATGCCCTGATGCCCTGATGCCCTGATGCCTTGTTCCAGCCCTGCTGCGCGCGCCCACTACCCCACAAAAATCTGACATCAAAAATCGCTCAGCTGATTTACACGCATGATTGTCAAAACGACGCATCAATCTGTGAAATTGCCAGATAAGCTTCTAAAAAATGGGGGAGGGGAAGAGACACACATTCTGGTGTTATTATAATATTATATATAATGTTAACAATCCATAGACTTTTGTAATGTGATTTTCTTTTTGTTTTAGAGGTACTGTTTTATTACTTTTCAGTTTTAGTTTGAGCTTGAGTTTATTTATCAGTTTTCTTAGCTCAGGAATTATCGGAATTATTGGAATTTCCTATTTTAGTGCTAATTAATTGACCAGGTATATATAATTTGAACTAATTAATTAATTAACTAAACACATAAGTAATATATAGACAAGATGAAAGGCCTTTTATATTATGGTAAAGAACAACTGAGATATTCGGAAAATATCCCAGAACCACAGATCAAAAATCCCAACGATGTCAAAGTTAAGGTTGCTTATTGTGGTATCTGTGGTACAGATTTGCATGAATATTTAGACGGCCCAATTTTCTTCCCACAGCCAGACGGAAAGTCTGAAATTTCAGGTAAAGAATTGCCTCTATGTCCAGGACATGAATTTTCCGGTATTGTTGAAGAGGTTGGATCAGGCGTCACCAATGTCAAGCCAGGTGATAGGGTCGTATGTGAGGCTACATCTCATTGTTCAGACAGAGAAAGATATAAGGATGAAATTGTAAACAAAGATTTATCCTTCTGTGCTGCTTGTAAAGCAAATAAACCAAATTGTTGTAATAGATTGAGTTTTGTTGGTTTGGGTACAGATCATGGTGCATTTGGTCAGTATGTTGTTTACGGTGAAGATCACATGCTCAAAATTCCAGATGATTTACCACTTGATTTGGCCGCTTTGGTTGAACCTCTGGCTGTTGCATGGCACGCTGTTAATAGGGCAAATTTCAAGCCTGGCCAAGATGCCGTTGTTTTAGGTGGTGGACCAATCGGTTTGTGTACAATTTTAGCGTTGAAAGGTCACAAAGCGGGCAAAATCGTTTGTTCCGAACCAGCTGCAATTAGAAGAGAGTTGGCTGAAAAATTGGGCTCTGAGGTTTTCAATCCTTTAGACTATGAAGATCCAATCACTGCTTTAAAAAATTTGTTGCCTGAAACCGAAGGTTTCACAGCTTCATTTGATTGTTCAGGAATTCAAAAAACTTTAGATACTTCCATTGATGTCTTAGGCCCTGGTGGTACCGCCGTTAATGTTGCAATCTGGCCAAACATACCTGTGCAATATGTTCCAATGTGCTTAACTTATCAAGAAAAATTTGCCACTGGTTCAATGTGTTATGTTACCCAAGATTTCAAAGAAGTCATTGAAGCAATCGAGGCTGGTTTAATTGATAAAGAAGCAATGAGAATTTTAATCACTGGTAAGGTTGAAGCAAAGGACGGTATTGAAGGTGGTTTCATGCAATTGATCAATCACAAGGAAACTAATGTCAAGGTTTTAATTGCACCTAACGGATTAGATATGTAAAATAAAAATCGTTCTCTTCGTTCAAGGCTTCTTCCTTTGTTTCCTTTAATTATTTATTTATTTATGTATGCATTTAGATATTTAGTAGTTTTAGTTTTGTAATAACACCAATAATAATGCATAAACTTTATATATAAAACATAACATTCAGTTTTTATTTCACTTGATTTTTTGTAATGAAATTTCCTCACAATCGGATCCATGATACCATGATCCAAGCATTGTTTCTTTTCTGATTTGAGAAAAAGACATACTTAAACATTCTTTAAGTAGAAAAGAACAGACATGGAAAGCCGAATGCAATCTTCACCTTTACCGCCAATTGGATCTAGAATCCCATTCCCTAATTCGACTGATGATGCAATATTAAAATATGTTGGTTCAGTTAATGGCCATAATGGAGTTTTCTGTGGTTTACAACTGTGTGGTGGGTTGCAAAATAAAGGTAAAAACAATGGTGATGTTAACGGTATCCAATATTTTACAGTTGATGTGATAGGAAGTGGGTTGTTTGTACCATTGAGGAAAGTTATGGGATGGTTAAATCAAGGAAATTCTACAGATCATTCAATTATATCACAACAACCATCGCCAATTCAATCTTACAATCAAGATATCATTTATACTGGTACTAATACTAATAATACTAGTAGTATTAGTAGTATTAGTAGTCGTAATGATGTAAATGAATTGAAAAAATATATAACAGTATTGGAGAAACGAATTGTTCAAAGAGAGAATGATATTCAAGAAATGAATATTCAAGTGGATGAATTGGATTCAAATATAAGAGCCAATGAAGCAAGATTGGCTAGAAAAGAAGAAAAATTTGAACAATATAAAAGGGAGAAGGATACTGAAATTAATATGTTAATTAGTACAGTTGAAACATTGGAAAAGAAATTAAAAAATGATAGGGTTAAAGAATTAGAGGATATTATTGAACGACAAAGAAAAGAATTTGAAGATTATAAAATGGTCAAAGAATTGGAAATAGAAAATTTAATAAATAACCATACTAATAATAATACAACTAAGGCCAGTACAGTAAGTACAGATATTAATGAAATTTACATCCCACCTCAACCTACTGATCCGTCAGCTGGCCGTGATAACTTTTGTACTTTTTGTGATCGAGATGGACATACAACTATAGAATGCCCCTATGAAAAAGATAATATAGAGATGTTCTAAGTGAAAAATCTTAGTATATAAAATTGATATGTATAAGAGTATATATGTATATGTACAAGTAGTTTTTTTAGACAGTGTATCTATGTTTTGGATCAACATAAAATGGAGACCAGATGCCTCTGACGGATTTATTTTGAGAAATGACTGATTGCTTAGGTTTTGATAATTTCTTACCTGATGAGTTGACAATCAACTTCAATTTATTTTCAATAACGTCCATATTCCATTTTCTAACACAGACTTGTTTGGTTAAATCTGAAGCATATTCACCAAAAAGAACAGGATGTTGTCCTGGTTTCTCAACAACTTTGAATTCTATTGCTGGATATTGTTGTGCAACTTTACTAAGTTTATGTTTAAGGAAATCTCTCATACCTGCTGATGAACCACCAAAATTACAATATGAAAGAGTAATACTCTTGCATGGGAGCACAAATGCTCCAACTCCATTTCTAGCACGAGATACTTGTTTTAAAACACTGATTCCGACCATTCTTGTTTATCAAAACAGCTTAAACAGTTGATCAAACAAAATATCAAACAAATTGTAAGTCCTTGCAGGCACACACTCCATTAACTCAACTTGATTATTTTTCACAGCATGAATTTTTCAACTTTTTCACTTTTCCGTCGCGTCGATCAAGCCTTTTTTTTTTCTCAAATATTAATTAAATGCACATTACGATAATATCAAATAATGGCTTTAGAAAGGTGCCTTCGGAACCATAGAACACAGTGAACAATATGTTAAGAAGATTCTCAACTACTGCTAAAGTACCTAGACATTATACAACGACTTTCAAAGCGTCAAATTTGGGAGAAAATCTAGCTAAATATGATATTTATGCATTGGCAGATAAACCAGAGAACAATGTTGAAATGATCTCTACAGATTCTATCGTTTTTTCGAATCTTAAAGTAATCAGAGCTCCAAAGGGGGCACTGTTATTGAACAATCAGATTTTTGAAGTTGATGTTTCTCAAACAAGTATTCAAAATGACGTTGTTGTTGAACTAGATCCAAGAATTATTGACGTTTTATCTCTGGTGTATCCAAAACCTGAGCTATTGGTTATGGGAATGGGTAAAAAGACTAGAATGCTAGGTCCAAAATCTAGGAGTGGGTTGAATCAATTGGGAATCAGAGTTGAAACAGGAGATACTAAGGCAAGTGCTTTGAGTTATGATTTATTGGCTACTGAAAGATCTCCTGGTTTTGTAGCTTCGATTATGTTGCCTCCTAATATGTAATGATGAGTGATATGATGATTTTGTATATATAGTTTATAATAATGGTTTTTTAATAAATGCGTTTGATGTCGAGTCAGTAATTTGGATATGACCATAAAAGTTTATTACCAATATGAGGATCTGTTTTATTTTGTGCAAGTTTTCAACATATATATATCGATGCCTAGATTGATATCATATATGGAAAACAAAAATATTAGCATATATAAGAAAACTATTTTTCAAGACATATAAGAAACTATATGAAAAAGATACACAAGATTTAAATTTTTAACTTACCACTTAATACAAAACCGTAAGCAGTAACAGTCACAACACTAATAACATTGGCTAACATACTGACACCGTGCCATTTGCCGAATTGTTTATCTAAACTTTTCAAATCTCCACTTGCAACAGCAGCTTTATCATCCCCATTGAATTTTTGGTCAATGATCTTCCATCTTTCAGATTTAAGATTGGCACATAATGGTGTAACATATGCGATATTAAACAAACCACATAGAGAGGAAGCACCTAAAAGAGATAATCCCAAGGTTGTTACAGTGTAAGGTGCAGTCAATGCAATAGCAATTGGTGCCAATGTTTGAGTTGCTAAATGATATGGTAAAGTTGCCGTTTGAAGTTCTCCAAATTGGCGACGTGGAAGTGCTTTGAGTGCAATTGGTGCTGCAACAAACGATTCAAATGTTGTTGCACCAAATGTATAGCTGTATGTAAGTAGATGTAGAGTTAATAGAGACATTGTTTAACTGGTTTAATCAACGGGAGTGATCTTAATGCCCAAGACTTCAAAAAAAAAGGATTTGCCATAACTCAATGCCGGAGTGCTGAATTTGTAATATTTAAAAATGGAACAAGCTTTACTTACTAATTAAATCCACTCATAATTATTTACAATAAAAATTCTCAAATAGTCATTACATATTTTTATATATTGGTACATGTTTTAAAATAGTATATATTGTTCTATAATATTCTCTCGTTGGATTGTCTTCTTCTGGCAACACCACAACAGCAGCAGCATCTACAGAAAAAGACGAAAACTAGGGCGAACAGTGATAGAGCTGTACCGACCCAAGTCAACACCAGATATCTGTACGACAAAACCGCTTTGATGCCAAAGGTGCTGGAATAATTGTTAAATTGGTTGGCAATATAGCGATATGCGCCGGTTGAACATCCGGTCGATATAATGGCTGTAAGGAATGCAACCAGTTGGGTAAGGATCACCCAGAACGTTCCCCCGAAACAGCAACAAAAGAGGAAAAGTACAACAGATAACGCAGTAGCACAAATCGAAATCACAGAGCAGATGTAAATGGCTTTAGACAGGTTGTCGATTGTTGATAAATATCCATCCAAACCGCCAGGTAATGTGATATAGTCTTCGGTTAATGTGAAGCCTAGAGTATTATATTCGTTGATCTGTTCTGTGATGAATTTCTTAGGGTCAAACTGATAGCCTGCCTTGGAGTCCGTGCATGTGACATCGGTCAGAGTTGTGTCTTGGAAAAGGCCGTCTATTAACGATTCACTGCTGGACACTTGGCCCCGACATACTCCATACATACCAATGATGAATTCTCCCGATAATCCCAATTCTGATGTTGAATAATCGGTGGTTGACAGCAATGGGATCAATGCAGATATATCCAGATTTTCCATATCCAATCCAAGTAAAAAGATATCTGTGTTTGACGCATTCTTACCAATAGTACCGACATTGGCAGTCAAAAGAAGAGCAAAAGAAGCAATTGCTGTTAAAAGAAAGATGGTGTTTCCTAAACAACTCCCGAGCATTGTATGTTGATGGTTCTTAGTTATAAAGTGGTGGTAAAAATGTTTGTAACAAAGGTTGTAACAAAGGTTGTAAAAATGTTTGTAACAAAAGATGTAAAAATGTTTGTAACAAAAGATGTAAAAATGTTTGTAACAAAAGATGTAAAAATGTTTGTAACAAAAGATGTAAAAATGTTTGTAACAAAAGATGTAAAAAAGGCTGGAAAGAGTTAGTTTTAAAGTGTTAGATCCAGAGAACAAACTAACATTTTGATCTCTTTGGATCCGCCATAAATACGCATCTGTACCACTGCTTTTATAATTTGGAAAATTATCTAATCTAAAAAAAGAAATTTTTTCAACAAAGCTTGTTTTAGGAACGGCTTATACGCCGAAAGAGGCTGTTTGAAGGGTTGCTGGTTGGAAGCCATACGCATTAGATCAAGGCGCAGATCTGTTTCTGCACAAGACACAAAGCAGATACTGTAGTGATGGTTTCCGAGGCCATCACGGTGTGATGTGCAGGCACATGTTTGCGGATTTAGACATGCCGATTCCGATGTGATCCGTCTGCATGAACCGTATTTCTATATTGGCGATTTATTGTAATAGATATGTGATAGATTGTAATGTATTGTTCTTAGTAGTTCTATTCGTAGTGCCGGTCATAATTTGATCCATAGTTCTATTCATAGTTCTATTCATAGTTCCCTTTTTGCTAGTATCCAAAGAATTCAAATCTTTTTGTTCAGATTACATCATATTTAAAATCGATCAAACCATGACTCAATAGTTGTAAATGCAATCATGAACTTGTATCAAACATCCAAGATCAAATTATCTTTTCTGTTTGTATGTGTCTTACAAAAATAATTTCAACATAGTACGGGTTTCTTTCCCGGTTTTCTCTGACTGCGATTTGATGTTTCTCTACTACACTTGGTATTTGACCTTTTACTTGTAAACTCCTAAAATTAATTTATTTTGTTGACATAATGTTAAATAATTATATGAAAGACTGGTTTGTTTACAATAGACAGAATACTGTTCAAGATGTCGGAAAAATGTTAAAAAAATAGTCATTTATTTATTTGATGTACTGATATATATTATCAAATAATCTAGGAGATATAAAAATTCAATCTATACAGGAAACTCACTACAAAATGATTTCAGTTAAATGAACACTTGCAGAACTCTTAATTGTCTTTTTTAGTAGCCATCAGGTAGAAGACCGAGTTTTTCCATTCTAACACGCACAGCGTTACGGTGACCATCTAACCCTTCAACTTCAGCAAGATCCATGACGGCACAGCCAATATTCTTGAGACCCTCTTCAGTAACAACTTGTGATGTAATGAACTTTTGGAAAGTTGCAGTATTAACTCCACTGTACATTCTGGCATATCCATAAGTTGGAAGTGTGTGATTAGTACCTGAAGAATAATCACCCATTGATTCTGGTGATAATGCACCAACAAAAACAGAACCTGCATTATCAACTTTTGGAACCCAAGATTCTGCATCTTGAATTTGTAAAATTAAATGTTCAGGTGCATATTTATTGGACATTTCAAACGCTTCATCCATACCTGAAATTTGTAATGTCGTCGAATGTGCAATACATTTTCTAACAATGTCAACTCTTGGTAATGCAATCGCTTGTCTATGAACAGCTTCGTCAATTTTATCAACTTCTTCATCTGTCATATCAACTGCAAGTAAAATAACTTGTGAATCAATACCGTGTTCAGCTTGAGAAAGTAAATCAGATGCAACGAAATCTGGATCTGCATACTTATCAGCAATAACTAAAACTTCACTTGGACCTGCTGGCATGTCAATAGCACATAATGCATTAGAATCATTTGAAACTAACATTTTAGCTGCTGTGACGAATTGATTACCTGGACCCATAATTTTATCACATTTTGGAATAGTTTCGGTACCATATGCCATTGCTGCAACTGCTTGAGCACCACCTGCTAAAACTATACATTTTGCACCAACTTTATGTGCAACATAAACAACTTCTGGTGTTAATTTACCATCTTTACCTGGTGGTGATGCAAAAATAATATCTTTACAACCTGCAACTAATGCTGGAACTGATAACATTAATGAAGTTGATGGTAAAACAGCTGTACCACCTGGAATATAACAACCAACTTTTTCGATAGGTCTTGCAAAACGTGAACAATAAACACCCGGACTTGTTTCAACAGTTAAAATATCTTTTTGATTTTGAGCTTCGTGGAAAATTCTAATATTTTCAAAGGAAACATCAATTGCTTTCTTGATTTTATCTGAAACTTGCATCATACTTTCATCAAATGGAGCAAATAAAACAGGATTTTCTAGTTCAACTCTGTCAAACTTAGCAGTTAATTCTAAAAGTGCTTTATTACCTTCTTTTTTAACTTTTTCAACAATTGGGGTAACTAAAGACATAATATCTGCAGACTTTTGGATTGGTCTTTCTAAACATGCATCAACTTCTTCGGAAGTTGCAACTGCGGCATTAACCCTGTTCATACAAATTTTATCGTTTGGACCAATAACTCTTTCAACAGGTTTAGCTTCTTCCTTATTTTCTTTTTCATTTTCCTTTTCGATAAATTTAGGCTTAGCATCACCCTTTCTTCTAGATACTTTGAGTGCTTTCATATCTAAATTCTTTTCTATGTCAGCAATTGTAACACCATATTTAACACATCTTGTTATTGCAAAATATAACAGATCTGCTGCTTCCCATGCAATTTCTTCTTTAGTAGTTGCATCAGCTAATTCTTCAGCTTCTTCTTTAATCTTTGCATTCAATAACTTTTCATCATCAAATAAACGTTTGGTATAAGAACCTTCAGGTGCGTTTTCCTTACGTTGAAATAAAGTTTTTTCTAATGCAGATAAACCTTTGAATTCCCCAAAACATGACGCAGTTTCTAAATGACAAAAGCCGGTACCACTTTGTGATACAACCACTTTTAAACAATCCGCATCACAATCAACATCCATGGATAAAAGTTTTTGTGTGGAACCTGATGTTGCACCTTTATACCATAGTCCGTGTTTTCTTGATTGATAAACACCTGTTTGGGTTTTAATTGCTTCAGAAATCGATTTTTCCGATGAATAAACTAAACCTAATGATTGGTTGGACTCATCTGTAACTAATGTTGTGTATAGACCATCTTGTCTATCAGTGACAAGTAATGGTTTGATGAATTCAACAATAGGATAAACACCTTCTGTGACGTTTTCGTATTCAGTGCTTAATTTAGATGCATCCAAAATTGGGATTGTACCGTTTTTGATTGCAGTTTGAATATCTTCAAGACTTGTATCTGATTTCACGAATACAAAACCTTTAGATGAAAGATCACAAGTTTTTTCTAAAATTCTAGCATTTGGAATCTTTTCTAGGATCGCCTTAGAACTAGCTGCGTCCGCAAAAATTGAAACAACTCCATTATTGTATAAACTTAAAATGTCATCAATACAAGCGTCCGATAATTCTGCAGTTTGTAAATCCACATATGTTGCAATCTTTGAAAATTTCGAACTTTTGATTATATCGGCAGTATTTGAACCGTCAAATGCAATAACCGCCTGGCCGGTGACGCCAAGCGCTGCTACAATTTCACTACTGACAGCGTAGTATGGTAAAACAGGATATGTCATTGTTTATCAATTATCAAATCCAAAATACACAGTTAATTATACCAAATACATTGACCTTATGATCTGGGTTCAAGTCGTTCATTTTAAAAATCAGAGTGCTATCAAAATTAGTCACAGCGAATTTTTCACTTTCCTGTTTTGACCGGGGCGAAATAGCAAGCTACTCCGGGATGGAACAAGGTGTGGAAATACATACAAACATAATAGGAAGGAACTAGTTGTTGAAAAGGAACTGCATGTCAGCAGCAGAAAGCTGGTTGGCCGCCTTTTCGTCGGAGTCTAGGGTTGCCCGAGCCATGTTGGCTTTCTTTTCTTGTAGCTCAATAATACGAGACTCGATACTATCTTCAATGACCAGCTTAACGATTCGAATAGGCCTGTGTTGTCCTATACGATGGATTCTATCTGCGGCTTGGCCTGTATCAAGCGCCGGATTCCACCAACTGTCCAGGATAAAAACTTGGTTGGCTTCGACCAAATTAAGTGCCACACCACCGGCTTTCAACGAAACAAGAAAAACCTCCACAGACGGGGTTTCTAGGAAATATTTAATACTGGATGCTCTTTGAGATGGCGTCATTGAACCCTGTAGCTTGACCGTCTCAAAACCTGCACGCTTTAATCTCCACTCAACCAAATCAAGCATCGAAGTGAATTGAGAGAAAACGATGGATTTTGTTGTCATCCTATCGGATCTGGATTTATATAACTCTTCCATCAAGGCTTCCACCTTAGTTGATGATTTCCATGTACCTCCCATATCGATTCTATTCACAATTGAACTTTTCTCAATAGCATCCATATCCATTTCAAGTGCAGGTGCTTCCAAATCAATGCTCAATCCGATATGGCATACGGGACATTTCAACTTGCTACTATCGCCATTGAAACTTTCAACATATTCACTTATACAGATTCGGCAAAATTTATGGTGACACTTTGATTCGATTGGCTCTTCAGCTTCGTCATCACATAATTGGCAAATAATAACGCCCGCCGGAATTTCTTCCACTTTACCTCCCTTACTTGGAAGTTTCATCCTTTTTAAAACTAAATCAGGATGATCTGCCAATTGTCTCATTCGAGTAATCAACGTAAAAATATTAGCATAATTATTCAACACCACACCTTCAGAAACATAGTCATCAAACTGTCTTTTGGAATTGGAATATAATGATTGGTATAAATCTTTTTCTTCAGGGTTAAAGAAATCTCTTCTGATTTCAACAAGTTTAGGAGGTAATCCTAAATCATCCGCTCTTTCAACTTTGGTTCTACGAATCATAATCTGTCTAAGCAATAATTGTATTCTATGAAAACTCTCCCGGCCTTCAAACTGTAATCCATATTTCTGAATATTTTTCAACATAAAATGGTTGAAAAAATTCAGATGGACCATTGGGGCATGTCCACATTGTCCACATACCCTATAGTCGGGAAAATTCCATTCTTTTGAAGAACATGGGCATTTTGTGCAAAAATACTCACAGAATGGAGCAATATCTAAAAATCTAATCAATGAATATAATTCACCGATACGGTTTTGTAATGGTGTACCGGACAAACACCATCTTTTTTCACAATTCAATTTATCACATGCCTTAGCTGTTGATGAGGTCCTATCTTTAATATTATGAGCTTCATCTAAAATAACACGATAAAACTTCTTTTCGTGAAGTATACTTTTCTCCTTTACTTTCTTAAATTTTTTAGTGAAACCATATTTTTCCTTTCTATAACAACTTTCAACAACCGCATAAGATGTAAGAATGACATCAAAATCTTTCAACTCTGATATATTTTTCGCACGGCTTGCACCATGAAATAAACCGACTTTTAATATATTATTTGTATGACTTTCAATTTCCGATTTCCATTGCATCAATGCAACTGTAGGCGCAACAACCAAATTGGGTCCTTTATCTTTATCATGCATCATCAATCCAATCATTTGAATTGTCTTTCCCATTCCCATCTCATCGGCTAATATACCACCTTTATATTCTCCACTTTCTTCCTGTCTTATCATCCAAGATAAACCTTCAAGCTGAAAATTCAATAGTGAAATTGCCATATCTTTCGGTTGCTCTGCTCTTTCAACTTTTTTTGCACCCCTTTCCTCCAATTTGCTAAAAACGTCTGTAAGCTCCGGATGCGCTTCATACAGTCTATTTGTTCTTCTTTCAAATGGTGTAAGTTTGGGCTTTGGCTCTTTTTTCTTCCCTGTACCTCTCTTAGCTCTCGGTTTCTTTTTCTTCTCCTGTTTGACAAATCCACCATTTTCATCGTCATTTTCACTATTTGCTTCATCTTTCTGTTCAGCTGTTAAATCGTATATTTCTTTTTGCAACTCCGCAGCCTCTCTGCTATCTGTGTTGGTCTTGCTAATAATAACTATATCTTCAGCATCATCGCTCAGCTCAACTGGATCGTGTTTGCCACCTTTTTTATAATGCCCAGTGACTATAACATCGTCAACATAATCTTCGTCTTCGTCTTCTTGTTCGTATTTCTCATCAAATTCATAGTCTTCATCGTAATCGTCGATATCTTCTTCTGCTTCTCCTTCTCCTTCTCCATTGTCTTCGTCTACATCTTCTTCTGCTTTACCACGCGTCTCAGACTTTGCCCTCCCACGGGTAGTTCTGCTGTTGTTTTCCTTCCTGACAGCCGCTCCGTTTCTCCTCCCGGTTCTAAGATTTCTATTCTCTTTGACTCCTACAGATTTGTCGCTTGCAGACCTCATAGCTGTGTTTTGCTGTGGCTTTCCAACAAAAGAAACAAGCCTTCTTCATTTCTGAAATATCCAAAACTGAAAGAGCCGATTTAAGCGATACATTTTTTTCAACTTTAAATTAACAAAATTGTTACATTTATTGTTACAGTTCACAAAATATAGATATACAAGTAAAATCACACCTCTTCGAAGTTCCACAGCATGTTATAATCGCCTTTCTTACCCTTTTTTGCGTCCGACTCTTCTGGTGGTGTAGGGTAGGCTGTCTTTTCCACCTTGGTGCTGTTAGCCCACAAACTGTCTGTATTTTTACCCC
The DNA here is from genome assembly GCA_030563725.1 of Pichia awuae. NCBI lineage: Eukaryota > Fungi > Ascomycota > Pichiomycetes > Pichiales > Pichiaceae > Pichia > Pichia awuae. The sequence goes on from JAJMJV010000031.1 coordinate 29,791, forward strand.
ATTGAAGATTTTCATTATTCTTATACAATGATGTAACTGTTCTCTTACGAGATACTCGTTCGTGAATAATCTCAAGATAACTCTTGGCACATCCAATGGTTGCACTCTGGACTTTAGCGCTTGCAATTCCCGAAATCAGGCTTGCAGGAGTGGCGGTAACATTCATGTGTAAAACTGGGCGAAATGCTGCATTCAAAACATCTATTGGAATCTTTCCTTTCCATCCGGAAACATTGGTACTTTCGTCAGCGGTCCTGTAAATATTTATCGGGGTTTTTGCATTAAGTCCAATAGGTGTAGCTAAAACTGCAGATGGCGTTAAAGCATTACTTTTAGACCTAATATGCCCCAGTGCTGCCGCATTTGATGTTGTTACAGTACTTGAATTTGTCAAAAGATTTTTTTCTTCAGCCTCCATACCTAATGTGTCATACAAAGTAGCAAGAAAATATGCTGCTGCACCTGTTAGTTTTGACGACGGAGATTGTGTCTTCTTCAATAGTTCCTTTCTTTGCAATCTGGCAATGTCAATAGATTTCAACCTAGCTTCTTCTTTTTCTAAATTTTCAGCATTAGCTTTCAAAATATTCTGAATTTCAACTGAGTTGGAAACTTCCGTTGTAGAAACTGTTGGTGATGTTGCTGCTGCTGATGCTGCTGATGCCTGTTTATTTTTTTGTGTTGAGGCATTATCATCAGTGATTGTATTTTTTGATACAACGGGGGAACTTTTAGCTGTATTGTTACCCTTCGGTGTTGCTCTCTTTCTTGGTTTCTTTTGTGCTGGCGTGGAAATGTTAGATGAAGTTGAGTTCTTACTGTTGGAATTTAAATTAGCTGCATGCGTTGGAGCAATTGGTGTTTGCTGCTGTTGTTGTAAATTTGCATTTGTTGAGATTTGCTGCTGTCTATTGTTATTCAATTGACTATTGGTTGAAGCACTATCAATTCTCATGTTGTTGCTGTTCTTTACCATGACTTGCTCTTTTGTATCAACAGCAGTTCTTGTTAGTCCCTGGTTAAAAATACCCTTAGGAGGGGCATTTTGTCCATCTTGCTGAGAAATTTGTTGATTTTGAACTTGTTGACGTTGGGATTGCAGTTGCTGAGATTGAAACTGTTGAGATTGGTTCTGTGATTGTGCTTTCAAAATTTTACCACTTTGATCTTTAACAAATTGTAAATATTTTTTAATTTGATCATGAATTTTATTAATTAAATCATCATTAGCAACAAATTTACCGTTCATACTTAGATTTTCTAAAATTTGTCTCAACATCAATTCACTGTAAATAATTCTCTTTGTAGCATCACGTTCTTTAGTAATAAAATAAAAATTTGGAATAATAACAGTTTGGCATAAAGTCATATATTGCTTGGAAAGTTTGACAGATGTTAAAACTTTAGTTCTTTGTTCATCTGATAATGATGCTGTCATATCTTTTAACTTAATTGGTGCATTAACAGTCTCGTAATAAATTTCCTTCAATGCAGCCCAATCTTCATTGGTTGCTTTCAAACCAGGTAAAAGTTTTGCACCAGTTGAAAAGTTTGGATTAGGTTGAATATTTGATTGTCTATTTGAAAATTGATTTTGGTTTGTGGGTAATTGAGTTTGTACAGATTGAGATTGAAAATTTGGAAATGAATGGTTTTGTTGTTGAAACTGTTGCTGATTCGGTTGCTGATTCGGTTGCTGGATTGGTTGCTGGATTGGTTGCTGGATTGGTTGCTGGATTGGTTGCTGGATTGGTTGCTGGATTGGCTGCTGGATTGGTTGCTGGATTGGTTGCTGGATTGGTTGCTGGATTGGTTGCTGGATTGGTTGCTGGATTGGTTGCTGGCCTTGCTGTTGTTTGATGATCATCTGAGGATTTGGAACGACAGGAGATGTAAAGTTAGAAAACTTACCACTAGACTGTGTTGCAAAATTATTAATAGAATTACTAGAGCTAAAATTAGAATTGGTATTGGCCATAGGATTAATACTTGTGTTCGAATTAATATTAGGAATATTATTGGAATTTGAATTAAAATTTGTCATTTTTGCCATAGAACTTGTGCTATTCGTGTTTGAATTCATTATATTAGAATTTTGTAACGGAGCAGTATTATCAAAAGTTGAAGGCTGTTGAAAAGAAGCTAAATTTGATTGTTGCTGTTGTCCTTTTTGATTTTGCAAAATATGCATCAAATATTTACGAACATAACCAGCTTCTTGTTCAGGCGAAAGACTTGCAGGTAACTTTCCAACACTTTGAAGTTTCCTAATAACTTGTAAAGCTTGGTTTTTATAAGCATTTATTTGAGCGTGTTTATCTGTAATCAATTGATTTTGAACATGTGCCTGTGTTGGTGCCTGTGCTTGGGCTTTCAACTGAGCTTGTGCTTTCAACTGAGCTTGGGCTTGGGCCTGGGCTTGGGCCTGGGCTTGGGCTTGGGCCTGTGCCTGTGCCTGGGCTTGGGCTTGTGCTTGTGCTTGGGCTTGTGCTTGGGCTTGGGCTTGGGCTTGGGCTTGGGCTTGGGCTTGGGCTTGTGCCTGTGCCTGAGCTTGGGCTTGTGCCTGTGCCTGAGCTTGGGCTTGGGCTTTCAATTGAGCTTGTGCTCTAGCTTGGGCTTGCAGTTGTGCTTGAACTTGTGCTTGTGATGAACTAACTTTGTTCTGGTTATCTAGAGGAGCATTTTCCCTTTTTCTACTCATCATGATGATTTGTTCGGGATTTAAAGTAGTATTTTGACTGTGATTTTGTTGTTGCTGTTGCTGTTGTTGTTGCTGTTGTTGTTGTTGCTGTGCATTTTGAGAATAATTTTGCTTCAGCAAATTGACATGCATCATATGAATATTTCTAATTGTTTGAAGGTCTTCAGGGCTTAACTGGCTATTCCTAAAAAAAGGCATGATTTCTTGCCATGTATCTAATATTGGAGGAAACACTTGCGGAAGCTTCTGAAGCAACTTTTTAGGTATAGGAGTAGTATGTAACTTTGAAATACTTTGCTGTTGCTGTTGTTGTTGTTGCTGTTGCTGTTGTTGTTGTTGCTGTTGTTGCTGTTGTTGCTGTTGTTGCTGTTGTTGCTGTTGTTGCTGTTGTTGCTGTTGTTGCTGTTGTTGCTGTTGTTGCTGATGTTGCTGATGTTGATAATGTTGTTGCTGATGTTGTTGCTGGTGCTGTTGATTCATTTGGTTTGATTGTGATTGTGATTGTTGTAATTGAACACCATGTTGAACTTGCGAAACCTGAGGAGCATGTGATGCTTGTGAAATCGGTGCTGTTTGTGATGCTTGTTGTTGCATCTGGGCATTATTTGAAGCTGCAAGGTTATTTCTTTTGGATTGAGTCAAACTTGCAATTTTCGACTTGAGCAGTTCCACATACTGTGATTTGTTAGAAGAGTGGCCAAAGGCGTATTTTTCAAATTCCCTAGCTAACGGCTCCACCTTTTGAAGGTTGAACGCCTGACCCTGTAATTTCTGTAACGACGACACGAGCACCTTGACAAACTGTTCTCTGTCTGTGCTGGTGATCTGCATATGCAAATTTGGCTGTTGCTGCTGACCATGTTGCTGATTCGGCTGACCATGTTGCTGATTCTGCTGCAAATGTTGCTGCTGTGTATTCTGCTGCTGCAAATTGTTGAATCCCTGGTTGTCTTGATTCATCTGTGTCCACAGTCTCTCTGGTTGTGAAGAAAAGTCTTCTACAGGGCGGTATCTAAGATCCACAAAAGAGCTGAGCATTTTCATGAGGTCAATTTTTGCCATTCGCTGTTTCCACACAGAAGATTCGGGAGTCCTGAAACAAACCACAAACCCACCGAGCAAACTGTATAGGAAGCACAGTACACGGTATTGGGCGACATGAACTGTAGTAATGTAGAGGTTTTGTTTGAAGACAAAATAAATACATAAATAATTTGATATATGATACACGATAAACGGTATATGATATACTATATACTATATACGATAGACGATAGACGGGATTTTGCTCCGATGAACAATTGCATACAGAAGATTGTAAAATAGGCACAGGGTCTATGCAGAAGCACCAGGAACGCCTGCTTTTCCCTTAAGGGCAAGAAGCAGGTCTCTAAACTTGGACTTGTCTCTGTAGTTAGCGGTATCGAGGGCATCAGAGTTCTTGTCGAGCTTGAGAAATCCTACTACACGGTCCCATACAGTACCGTCTTCAAGGAAATGGTCTCTCTTTTCAAGAAAAGACGCTTCTTCCTTCTTGGTTTCTTCAATGGCGTCGTCCTTCTTATTGTTGTAGTTTTCGTAGAAGTCATCAATGGCCTTTTCTGCTTCAGCCTTGATATCTTTCAATTTACGTTGTGCAATCTCATCTCTTTTTGCAACTTCCAAATCTCTAGTCTTCTTCCATTCTTGGATATGTTTGCTTTCATCCGGGTTCAAGTTACCGAACTGATTGATAACAGCTGAATTCTTTTCTTCTTCTTCTTCTTCTTCTTGCGCAACCCCGTCTTCATCTACACCCGCAGTTTCTTCAAACCCGCCTTGTGCACTATCTACATCGGGATATTGAGTCTTGAAATCCTCAAACTCTTCGTCTCCACCTTCTTGGCCGTTATCTTGTTCCATGTATGCGTCCGCTTCCGATACAAATTCATCTCCCAATGCTTGCTTTTCTCTAGATAGAAAATCGCCACTATCTTGAGCAGTATCTATTTCAATATCTTCGATCTCTGGGAACTTGTCTGTCATTGGATTGGTGTGTATATGTTGTAGGTGTTCCTTTGTGAAGCTCAGATGAAGAAATGCAATCCTGCGCAAACAACAACTCATCAAAGAAAATCGCCCTCGAAAAATACAAACTGTATTAAAAGACAGGAAAGTTTGCAAAGTGTTATGCAATGGTTTTCAGATGGGTGACGAGTTTGGAGTCTCTTGCTTGGTTTATAGTGCTTGGGGTATTTTTTCTAGTGTAATAGTTGGTGCTGGTTACGGTGTGAGTTTATAGATCATAAAAAATGTCATTTTCGTCGGAAAAAGCCAAGCAAAAACTTGTGCAAGTGAACAATACACAACAATCGATCCAGTCGACATCTCAATGGTGTCTTTTCCACTATAGACATTCAGCAGACATTGTAAGATTGTGGAAAGAACAGTTTATTGCACCGGATGGATCAATCGATCAGTCCGAATCGAATTATAGACTAGCGTTGTTTTATCTCTGTAACGATCTTGTGCAATTTGCAAAGAAGAAAGAAGAAAAATATACACAATTTCTTGTTGAGTTCAACAATATCATGCCGGAAATCATCCAAAATGTTGCCAATGACTCTATGAGCACCCATTTGAAACCGAAATATTCAAGAGTAATGGATGTTTGGAGAGACCGGTCGATTTATTCAGTTCAAATAATTAAAAATTTGCAGAATATATTGCAAGGAAGTGAGTCGTCCAAACAGCCAAATCAGCATGAGCCACAAGTACAAAAACACAAGATTATAGCAGATCAACCAAGAAGTACAGTCAGTGCAGAAAGTTATAATGTAAATAATTTACATCCCAATATTCATATATCTGGTGGAAATAACCCTCCTATACCTACAGAGTTAATATCTTGTGTAGAGAAATATAACCAGTTGAATGAACTTTATAAATGCTATAAACAAAATTTCACAGATTTCAACAAATTATCAAATAGTATTCTTAATGGAAATTCGGATTCCAATGCAGAAAAGGAGACGCAGTTAAATAACCTACTTACATCATTATCTTCATTGGGAAGTGGAAATCCATCTTCTTTATCGATACCTCCTAACAATTCAATCAATATTTCGAAATTCGAAAAATCAGACTCATTAGGATCTCAAATAACTAATCAGTACAATGAAATCACTAAGATGCGTTCAGATTTGGCTCAGGAATTCAGAAAGATTGCACAAGAATTAGACGATTGGATTATGTTAGATAAAAACAAACAATTACAAATTAAGAATACTCTGACTAAGTTAAACGAAAAGAAAAATTCGATTATTGAAGAAAATGAAAAAGTTTCTGTTTTCAATTATAATACTGCAGATGATGACGAAGAAAATGTTCCTAGATACGACAGTGAAAATGCTAGTGACAGTGATGACGATATGGGTAAAAATGGAGATTCTGATAGTGATAGTGAACAAGAACATCATCAAGATGCAAGAATAAATAAGGAAACATATGTCGAGCCTGTTGAAACGAAGCAAATCAGTTCATTAAGAAAGAGACTACTGGGTGATGATGAGACTTTTGGTGATGATGATAATAAACGTAGTAAGAAGAGTGTGACATTTGCCGATAAAACTGAAACCTTGGTGTTTAGCAAAAACGAATCTATTCAAAGCGATATTCCTAAATCTGAAGATGGTAATATGGATGGAGATAGTGATTTAACTGCACTTTTAGGTATGCTCCAATGAAGAAACTACAGTGTAAAAATAAGTATAAATATATATAGCTATAAGCTTGAAGTATGAGCTAGAACTATGAGCTAGAACTGTGAGCTAGAACTATGAGCTAGAACTATGAGCTAGAACTTTAACTAAAAGTCAAAAGTATAAATATATATAACGATAACTATAACTATAACTATAACTATAACTATAACTATAACTTACAACCTACAACTATAACTATAACTTACAACCTACAACTATAACTTACAACCTACAACCTACAACTATAACTTACAACCTATAACTATAACTTACAACCTATAACTATAACTTACAACCTTCTCTGTCAATCCATCTAATGGCATTTCATGGCTGATTTCCGGTATTTCATAGCTGATTTCCGTAAATGTATTGTCCGTGTGTTTTTCCTATTTGACTCCTAAAGCGGAAACATTAAACTTTGATTTTCTCATTTTTTTCACACTCTATTATTCAGAGTTTTTGCATGACCTTGAGAGCAGTGTTCTTTTGAATAAACAAGTACAGGACAGGACATCTGTTTAGATACAGAAGAACAAGTTGGGAGTTAAGGAGGGGTTGAAATGAAATCTACCTATTTAGACGGGCGGAAACGAACACGGCCTTTTTTAGAGGTTTCCGGTTCAACCAAAGAATATATTGAGTCAAGACTTGTAGATCAAAAGGATGGTAAAAGATCAAACAATCTGGAGTTTGATAGCATTTTCACATTTTGGACAACATTGACTAAAGCAAGTGATGTGATTGAGAATGGAAAACGATTGGAAAATATCAGTTGGAGATTGGTCAATAGAAAATTGCTTCTGAACAGTGAATTATCAAATAAAGATGTGTCTACAGTCTTTGAAGTTGCAAGAGGTGTCGATTGCAAAGAATTAAAATATACCCAACAGAAGAGAAAAAATGCAAGACGAATACCGAATAATACAGGTAGTATGGCTAGCACAGTTGATACAGGTAATACAGATAATACAGATAATACAGATAATGAAGGTAATACAGATAATAATGGTAATACAGATAATAATGGTAATACAGACAATAATGGTAATACAGATAATAATGGTAATGCAAGTAGTACAGATAGGGCAGGCAATAAAGGTAATACAAGTAGTACAGATAGTGCAGACTCTACAGGCAATACAGGCAATACAGGAAACATGTGTAATACATGTAACAGAGTTAATATAGGTGATCCGGACAATACAATTCATATATCTAACACAGCTGATACATCTAACACAGCTGATACACCTAATAAAGCTTATACACCTAATACAGCGAATACATCTAATAAAGCTAATGCAGCTAATAAAGCTAATGCAGCTAATAAAGCTAATACATCCAGTACAACTAATATAGGCAATACAGCTACCATAAATAATGGATTGGTCCACTCAGATACAGCTCCAGTACCCAGTTTATTTGGCAAAAAGCAATCATCATCATCAAGTGTGAATACCACAGTTTCAAATGTATCACTTTATAAACAAAATTCAAAAACACAGGAAAACTCAACCATCAGGAAAGATACAAATCTACTTAAAACTAATTTCTATTTTCATCACTCATCACCAGATTCCATCTCTATAAGTCCACCTGTTCGTGATCTTCATACCCAATCTATTGAAGACATCATTGAATCAAAGAATTCAAATAGAACTGCTAATCATAATCCGCATCATTTTGTTGATTCTTTGTTTGGTGCAAAGCATGATACACATCAAGTTTATGGTCATAATGGGAATAGTCATTCCCATCAAGTTTTATACCCTCATCAGCATACAAATTCACATTTTCATGCAAATATACACACTCAAAAACGAAATATACAAGAGAAAAATGTACCTCCTCTATTATTTAGAAGTAGTAGTCAAATGCAAATGAGACCACAATTAAATAAACAAACATCACAAACGTCAGTTATTTCAAATACTAATATATCCTCGCAAACATTATTCAAATCTCATAATTTAAATCAAACACAGTTAAGTAAGAATGCTTCACAAACATCGATTGTTTCAAATAATTCCCGAGTATCTTTGTTTAATAATAAACCTGCTCCTAAAGTTACCAATGTTGAAACCTATTCATCTAGTGATGATGATACAGATGATGACCATGATAATGACGATGATAGCTCGGGATGGTCCTCATTAAGTGATGATGATGATGATGAAGATGATGAAGACGATGAACTACAATTTAGAAAGCAAAGTGTTGTTGCAGAGGAAGTCAGGCCTAGACCTGTACTTAAACGTAGTTTATTAAGTGGTTTATTCCTTGATGGTATGGATAAAAATGAAACTAATAAAAACGAGGCTAATAAAGCATCCATACCATCTAAGCCTAGTAAAAAGGAAGGACATTATGATTTACATCATAGATCTAATGCACCACCAACTGCTGCTACTTTATTACCCACTGCTCTTACAACACATATTTTTCTTCCAACTAAGAATTTTACAACGGTTCAAAATACTCAAAGACATCATTACGTTGGACAGAAAACAAATCAAGTTCATGGATTGAGAAGTCCCCAGTTGCCAGCGCAACAAGGGGGTGGATTGTTGAAATTAACAAAAGACAATATTGCCAAATACACTAAAGATGAAGTATCTAAGGTTAATAATAATGGATATGCCTCCAGTATTCATACAACCACATCATCTATTGATATACCAGGATGGGAATTAAAGAAGATGAGAGAAAAAAGAAGAGATGAGAGGAAAATTGAAAAGGAAACTGAAGGTGATAAGCTACCCGTTCATTTAATTGATTCACTTTTCAATGCGAACAAATCCTTGATGCATACTGATGAAGGCACAGGTTATGTTGATGATAAAGTAACTAAAGGAGATAAATTTGGCGGCACAGATGATGATGATTTTGATTATCATGCCAAAGGATGGTAGAGATCGAATTAATCGATTTTGTTTATTAATTTATTTATTTAATTTATTTATTTTTATAAAATATATATATATACATGTGCACAAAAGTTCAAGAAAATTGAAAATTATAACTTTAATTCAGAAAATGAAATGATGGAGTTATTTGAAAATGATGCAGCAGAAGGTGTTTGGGTCGAATCTTGAGATTTTTCAACTTCTAAATCTAAGGCAGTTTTCTTAATGATTTTCTCTCTCTTTGCTCCACCAACTGTAATGTTGTTAACATATTCAGAGTTTGCAAGATAACCGTTCTTTTCACTATTTGAATAATTTTGAATGTCTCTTCTTGCGATTGGATGTGCTGCTAATGGAATATAACCTTTATTTTCTATGAACCAAGTTGGAGAATGGTGTGCTCTAAACCCAACACCACGGCTGAAATATCTGGAAGTGTATGAACCGCCTGCATTTTCAATAGCTTCAATTGCTGGTTTCGATGCTTTGGTTGATTCTATTTTAATTGGGGCAGTAAATTTGAACAATGGATCGTTTAAAACTGCAACCCCGTCTTTCATTGAGCCGGAAACCAAGCCACATTTCTTCATTTTTTCCATGGTCAAGACTTCTCCATCAAGAAAATCCAGCTTACCGTTATTGTAAAATTCTTGGATTTTCGATAATTTAATTTCATTAAGCTCCAGTTGTTGATGTCTGTAGAAACCTCTCTTTGGGAAAAGCTTCCATAATGGGGTTTGTCCACCCTCAAACCAATCTGGAACTGACGAACGGGCCTTTTGACCCTTTTGACCACGACCTGATGTCTTACCTAATCCTGAACCTGGACCTCTACCAACTCTCTTGACTCTATTCTTGGAATCCTTGGTTGGCGTCAAACGTGCAAGCACAGAAACTGTTCTGGCAAAAATATGAGGGGACACTACTTTCTCTATAGGGCTAAATACGGCGCTAAGCATGGTTCCTTGGTGTACAAGCTCGTGTTTCATAAACAACCTTCCACTTTGTTTCTGGTGAAAATGTCCATTTGGTCTCAAATCATGAAAAAATGATTTTTCCATTTTCTCATTTTTTCATTTTCCCGTGCTCGGCGGCTCAACCTTTTTGTGGTGGCTATGCCAGAGACATTACTGTAGACACGGCCAAACAAATAGCAGTGAAGACAGCAAGTATGAGATAAGAGATCAGATCGAAGTATTTAATGTGACTGTGTATGTAGAAGTAAAAGATTGTGTAGTATTGAAGAGAAAACTCAGAACCCAGCCAATTCTGAAGCAATCTATGATATTTATTTATACCTTTTAATCAAACAAGGTGTCGAAAGTTTATTAGAAGAATGTAGGAATTTAAAAACCAATATAAAAAAGATATATTGGCTGAATTTATATCATCTTTTTACTTTTTTCTGTGTGTTTGTTTTTTGTGTGTCTTTCTGTCTTTGTAGGTATGTTCTACGTTATGTGTAACCATTCAAGCTAAGAGCCTGTTTTTTTGTTTTATTTAAACACTTAATCTATATAGTGAACCCATTTTTGAAAAAAAAACAGTAATTATTGATTGCAGTAAACAAATAAAAGTCCCCAAGTGTGTTTTCAGATTGTTGGTTATAAAGTTATCTTTTCTACAGTAGAAACAGTTATTCATTCCAAGAACAAAATAGTAAAACATTACAAAGATTCTTGAAAAATATTTTGGTTTAAATTAAAAGCAAACTATTTAAAGAATACATTGTCCCAGTAAAATTACTCAATACAAAAGACTTCTTAAACGTGTGTTTCAGCTTTACTGTATGTTCCAGTTTTACTGTATGTTTAAATAAGCTGAAAATCTGATGAATTATGTTGAGCAATAATCAGGAATATTTTTTTATTCATATTTCAATACATATTTGGAAAAATTATAATAATGGCTGTTTTTGAAATTAAATAGCCTATTTATGATAGTTTAAGAAATACATAAATATTCCCCAAAACTTCATTATAGAATAAGAAACCCATTTGGTTTAGTAAAAGCATTTATACACTAAATAAGCAACGGCACTGATAACAATGACTGGGATATAGACAGTTATGATCTCCCAAGAATGATGTAACCGTAATGGGAATGTAATGGATTCATTGGATTTCACATCAAACGAACCTTTTTCATAATAAGTGTTCATTAGATGTTCTTTAAGTTGCCATTTGTCAAGAATCCACGATTCCAAATATTTCATTTCTTCTTCTTCTTCAGCGTCAGTAATTTCTAGAGTACTGTCAAATTTTATTTCAGGAATCTGCTTGTTCATATCATGCTCATCAACAAAAATACTAATCTTTGCAGGAGACTCGGATAAAATATAGATTTTCCACAGTGTGAAAATATCCTGTGCCATTTCTTCCTTCGAATGGCCAGAATATCCAATTGTGAAGTCCAGGATCTTTTTATTTTCTGGTGCTAGCTCTTTTAATGCCACATATAATCCTTTTACACGTGGTAAAAGAACCGATTCATTTTTAGGTAATCCTGTTTTATCAGCAAATTTATGAGAAATGACTCGATTGTTATGGCTTATATTGGTACCTTCAGGGAAAATGAGCATCCAAAACTTCTTTGGATTCAGATTCTTAATATTTTTGAATTGTTCGTGCATATAAGCCTTATCTTTTTCCCAATTTCTACTCAAAAAGATAAAATTGTAATTCTTCATACCGGGGCCAATAATAGGTATATTTAATAATGATTTCTTCATAACAATAAAGAAATGATCGGCACAATTATTCAGATATGCAAGAAACCAAAGGAAAAACCAATCAGAGTAGATTTGATGGTTGGCAATGATGATTGCCTTCGGGTCAAAACACAATTCAATTTCTCCATCTCTTTGCACACGGACATATTTATCTTTTAATTCTTCACTTCTGAAAACCAATTCAATTTCACTTTTCGACGAAAAGTAACTAGTACAAAATGTCAATAATACAATAAAGCTCTTCTTTGTATATTGTAACAGGCGTTTCAATTGTTCTTTATCTCTGCTTATCTTTGACCATAAGATAAACATGTATTGATTTGCCACAATCACAATGCATCCCGAAAAAAAAATCACACCTAGAAACACTAGTTTCAATAGACGTAGAGGCAACATGGCACTTTTAAATGACATGCTTATTTGTGTATTGTGTATATGTCTTAAAGTAATTTGCGTTTAAAAGAATAAGCAAAGATACATTTTGTAAACATAACGTGACAAAGAAAAAATTCAACTGCATTTTTTAGATAAAATTAGGCGTCTGCTTTTCATTTACATAATATGAACAGACATATCTACGAGATAACATAAGAAGATATAAGATAGTATATTATATTATATAGTAATATATACAAGGAGCTTATTATTTAGATTTTCTGGTGAAAGAACCGACAAGAACGCTTTCAGCTGCCAGATGATTGATTTTATCTAGAACATCCATTAATCCAGGACCATCCCATACTTCTACAAAGAAGACATATTGCCATGGGATGGAAGATGGTCTTGTAGTAATTGAGGCCAAATTCAAGCCATTTTGCTTGAACAGATCTAATATATCACACAAACTTCCTGCTTGTTGATTTTCTTTGATGGAAAATGTAATCAAATGCATATTAGGTGGAACATGTGCCAATGGTAGCGGTTTGTTACCAAGACAGAGAAATCTTGTAGTGTTGCTTGAATTGTCCTCAACATTTGCCTGTAATATTGGTACTTTATGCACTTCACTTGCAGTTGATGATGCAATTGCGGCACTTGCAGGTTCGTTTAGTAATGTTAAATTCTCAACTGCTTTGGAAGTGGAAGAAGTATCCTGCTTTTCTACGTCCAAATCTGCTAGAAATCTACGACATTGGGTCCAAACTTGAGGATGTGAATAGATTTTAGTGACATCTTTGATGTCTTTTGCAAATGTTATCAAATTATGATGAATTGCAACGAATTCTTCTGATAAAATGTGGAATTTGGGTTTCTTTTGCCCCTTGGTCATGAACCATTCCTTGAATAAATCATACGTAAAAACAACCTGTCCATTACTTGAATTTTCAAATGGTACAAGTGAGTAATCAACGATACCATCATTCACTGATTGGAAACATGCAGATATCGATTTTTGGGGTAAATATTCAACCTCTTGGAATTTTTCTTCTTCTTTGAACTGCTGTTTTGCAGCCTGGTGACAATATGTTCCTGGAGGTCCTAGATATCCGACTTTGATATTCATAAAAGCGTCTTGTTGTGTTGGAATCCACCCAGATTTCTTATCCATTTGTGTGAATTTCAACAAATCAATCAATATGAAAAATACATCAGTCATCGCTCAAGTTATATTATGTAACTTGATGGACAAATCAAAGATGCCAAGAGCCGTGTAGATGGGCAGATGGAAAGATGGGCAATACAATAGATCTATTATCTGTATTATATACAAGTTATATTAATAGTAATTACACCAATTACACCGATTATACTAATTACATCAATTGCATTCTAATTGTCCATGCTTTGAGAAAGCGAAATACATTCATCCATGGAGAAAAAGGAAGAACCAGTATTGAAAGCTTGTAAAAGTTGTAATCTCTGGTTTTCGATTTCAGAACCCGTTTGGAATGCACCATAAAATCTTTGAACATTGAGTAGTAAGATTTGGGCTTCCGCCATGGTCATTGCGGAATCTTCATCAACGTGGCCATTCATTAGAACAATGCCTTTATCTTGAGATAATTCATGATGGAAAGAAATTGTGGTATGTGGTCTTGCATATTCTTTATGTAATTTGTATTCCATAAGTGTGGTTATTATACAATGTGTAGTATTTGGTCCAACAAATAACCATTGGACAAAGTGCACTTCCATTGGAACACCATCCGCTGGTCCATCGGTTGGTTTTTCAATTTGTGCGTCTTCTTTAGGTAACGGCAAAACAAAGGTTGGATATTTTCTTGCAGTTTTATACATGGAATCAAAAGCTGCTGTAGGTGCCACTGCTATTAATGATTGTGCATCCTTTTGAAATTTGGCTCTCCATAGAAACTCGATTTCTTGCGGTTGTAAATCTTTGATTTTTTCAAGAACAAGATACGATTCTAGTGTTTTATATGGAATCGTCGGAGTGTCTGGGCTGATCTTATTAGATGCTGCATCTTTGACTGCCTTTTTTTTACCATTCATAGAATCTTTCATATTCATGGCCTGTTCATAATCCTCCAGCTCTTTCAAAGGATCCACCATGTTCAACTCCTTCTTCTTTTCTGCAATTTTTTCCTTCATTTCCTGCAACAACTTGTCTGCATTTTCTATACCTTCTTCTTTTGCTCTGGCGTCTAGTTTTGCCCTATATTTGTCCTTGATGTGCTTGTCGATCACTTTTTTCGATTGAATAAATCTCACATTTGTCACACTTGCTGCTCTGACACTGGTTTTGGTAAACTGGCCAAAAACATTTGCTGCTGATCTGCTATATCTTCCCAACATATTTGGTCTCTATCTCCTCTTCCGTCTGGTTTCTTTGGTCACTCTTCTCTTCTTTCAATTAAAGCTTCATTTCATGAAGCAAAAATCTCGAAATTTCATCCGAAAATGGAAATCCATTTTCGGTGAAAGGTAAACAATAGCCGTTATATCTTTTAAAATGGAATAGTCATTGATGGTGCTCTGATTTAGAAAGCATCTAAAGCTTTGCTGGCCGTTACAAGAGGAAAATCCAAATAATGGGAACCGAAACTTTGGCCACAAAGACGGCGAACTTGGTGCTGGCTTCTGCTGTGATCAAGAATTCTGCAGAATTGAATCAAGAAATTCCTTCTGCTAAAGAGAATCCATTTTTGCAAACTTCTTCACTTAGACAAGGAACTTTGTATCTTATTATATTTCCTATAATAGCTGCGGCATTGGTTTTCTATATTGCAGGTGTTTTTATCAACAAACTAAAGGCTAGCAGACAGGCTAGAAAAGTTGAACCATTCGACAAGGAATACGAATTTCAAGACTATAATCATAATGAGAGTATAGCTGAAGAAAATGATACTACCATGAATCCATTTGATGATCACTATGAAGCGGCAAATACTTCCTTTATCAACCAACATCAAAGAAACAAGTCGTCTGTGGATTTCATATCACAATACCGTCGTTCGATGGACTATTTATCAGGTGGAAAAGCTGTGGATAATGTTCAAACTAAACATAGGAAAAATGATTCGATTGGATCAGTTTTGCATCTGAATTTTAATGAACATCCCCAATTAAAACCAACCTATGAATTGGATGGTGCTACCAGTGTAAACGAACCTTCAGTTTTCTATAGTATGGTTGGCACAGAATCAAATGAACTTTATCAAAAGGGTAGAATCGATACTACAGAACCTTTATATTCCCTTGAAGAACCTTCAAAGGCAGCATCGGCAGTATCTGTGAATGCACCTACTAAGACGCATCATATTCATACCAGAACTCTAAGTTCTCATGCATTGGATGATTTTATATCAACTGGAGAATTACCAATATTAAATCAAAATCCTAATAATATACCACAAAAATTAAACAAATCACCGACTATAGAAAACCATACCATGTTTGAATCGACTAATACCGATTTTTATAGTGTTCCATTGACAAATTCCAACATCAGACAATCTCAACCGGTTACTAGATCTCCCAGTCCTCAGCGTCAAAGAGTTTATATGCAAAATATATCATCTAGAAGTCCATCAAGATCTCCAACTAGAAATAATAGAATGTCAAATCAAAATTCTTTAAATGGTAGATCAAGCAAAAGCCCATCCAGAGAGTTTTTTTCAAATGTCTAGATTTAAATAAATTATAATTATAACAAAAACATATATATTCATATATAAGTACATATAAGTAGAGAGATATATACTGTAACAAAAAAAGTATTCAGAAATGAAATGAAAATAGTAAAGTAAGAAGATAAAAGAATAGCAAAATCATTTTTTTTATAAGATTGAATAGCTCTGTTCACATAATTGTACAACCAGTTGATTTTGTATCTAGATTGTTGGCATTTGAAGCAGACATTGGGTCCGACTTGGCAGTTAAAGCAATTCTTGCAGCTTCAGTAAAAACCTCTTTGACACCTCTATTCTTCATTGCGGAACATTCTAAATATCTTAAAGCGCCGATTTGCTTTGCAACGTGAACACCTTCTTCGTAAGAAACCAGTTTCTTTAGTTGGCCATCATTATTATATGCGGATGTACCGAAATTCGAATCAATAGCATCATGAGCAGAAATATCAGCAGATTGCCTTAAATCAGCCTTCAATGCAACAAGGATGATTTTGACTCCTTCACAATGTTCTAAGATTTCACCAACCCATTTGTTCTTGACATTTTCCAAGGAATCTGACGAATCAATGGAAAAACAAAGGATAAGACAATGAGTATCTGAATATGAAAGAGATCTCAATTTGTCGAATTCTTCTTGTCCTGCAGTATCCCAGAGAGACAGTTGCACCTGTTGTCCATCAATGAAAATATCATGAATATAATTTTCAAACACTGTTGGTTCATAAACTTTTGGAAAATAACCTCTAGTGAAAACGTTAAGAAGTGATGTTTTACCACATGCACCGTCACCTAGAATAACAATCTTTCTTTGTACTATAGGACGCAAAAAAAAAACAGATAAATATGGTTAGTATCGTATAATTCGAATGGATAAATGTTTATTATTCTAATTATTAATAAAAACAACATTATTATTATTATTATTATTATAATTATTATTAATAAAAATAACATCATTATCATTAATATATTTATCATTATTATTATTACGGTTAATAATGTAATTATAATTATAATTTCAATTGCAATTAGTGTTATTAATTATACATACCTGCCTTCGGGGGACTTCCGCAGAGTGGCATTGTTGTTGTACAGCGTTGTTTATCGACTAGTAGAATAAGGTTTGATGGTAAACATTGGAAAAAGTACCAAAACAGTTCCGCTCACCACATTGAGATTTTCAACATGAGCAAACAGCGAATTGCTCAAATACATGTTATTACAGCAATACACCAAACACGCAAACACGATCTGAAGAACAAGACACATGGCCGCACAGAGGGAAAACAGAGACAGAAGAAATGCAAAGGGAGTTGTTGGTTTTAGTAAAAACCCACTTTTTAGGGCGTTAAACGGTACAGGGGCTGTCAAGAAGGTAGAAAAAACCACAGGTATAAATAAAAGAAATAGCAAACAGCAAAACGGACAGCAAAATGAGTTGGCAAAGAGACTGGGTATGACATTGCCAAGTGAGAACAGTGGCGGTAGAGGATCTACCATGGTGATGGCGCAAAATCCACTTGCTGCGGCTCTTAACATTGATATGAAATCAAATACAATAAAAAAATTAAATAATAATAGACCAAGAACAAGTAGAATGGACATAAGTACAGGTAAAAGAACCAGTCAGGGGGGATTGCAAAGTTTTGATAAAGCCAAAAGGTTGAGTAATTTTAAAATTCGTGGTAAAGCACAACCTCGACATGAAGAAGCATACAATAATATCGGAAGACCAAATACAGCAGGTAGTATGAATGGTAGAAATGGTAACAGAGAGACTAGTGGTAATAATAATAGAAACACATCATTTTCATTCAAAAATGCATCGCTTCTTCCGTTTTTACGTATCGAAAACCTTTCGTATGATGTTACAGAATCGGATATTAGAATGGTTTTAACGTCCAAATTGGGGCCGACACTAAAAATCATGAAAATGAATACCCTTTACAACAACAAGCCTTCTGTTACAGCCGAGATCTTCTTTTTGCATGATGAATTATTGAACCAATATGCAGAATCCCTAAATAATGCAGACGCAGATGGTAGAATTTTAAAGGCAAAGGTTGCCTTTAGTTCATGGATAATTAACTCTGAAAAACTATGGGACAGTGTTTTAAAAGACGTGAGACTTATCAAACAACAGACTGTAAAAAATAAAATAAGAATGAAATAGACACCTGTCTTGCTCAGTCGTTTTTTTGTGTTGTGAATATACAATATTTTGATATACTGTTATAAAATCATAAATCTATATAAAGCAATTTCTTTTATTCTTCTTCTTCATTCACCAATAAATCCAAATTCAATAGATGAAGTGGTCTCGCATAGTAGAAACTATCTTCTTGGTTATCTTGATATTCATTTTCATAATCTCTTTGATTATTAAGACCTCTGTGGAAACCCGATGATGGACCCTTAAAAGTTAATTGCGGCATAACAACAATGTCATCAACTTGTGTTGGACCTTTAGATAGAGTGAAAAGTTTATAACTGAACATTTCATTGTTTTCTGGTCCATAAATTTGTTGCGGCATTAAATCTTTTTCGGTTCTTGCAACTCTATGAACCACAGGGCTATCGAGACCATTAAAATATGAAAATAAAGTGTCTGTAAAAATAGATTCACTGATAAATTGAACTAATGGTTCATCATTAGAATCAACATTTTGATATGCTTGCTTCCAATCGATTGATTGAATTTCTTGTTCAGAATTTAATGCAGTATGAACAATTCTTGCAATTAATTTGGCAAAAAATGGATGATGGGATTTAGATCTGAAGATTTTTGTACTGAATGTCAATCTTCTATTGTAAAGAATATCCCAATTAACATCATTATAATCCACATTAATACCAACCATCAAGTTGGATGGTTTAAGATTTGAACTATACCAAAATCTGATTGGTTGTGCATCTAATGTATCGATATCTGAATAAACACCACCACTGGTAAAGATTATTAGATATTTTAAAAATTCAAATTTCAATCTGATATCAGGTAATGATTCGTAAGCTTCAATAACTTCTGGCATATCGTACGAAAAAAAATTGTTGATTTGTTGCTCAGCCTCTTCAATTGTAACTAAATTATGGTTATATTCTGAGTTTACCGTCCTCCATCTTTCCATATGTTTGAAGCATGCTTGGGGAAAATTTTTATGATCTGCTCTATGTTCCCATAGCTGCCAGATGTGGTTTTCAATCTCTCCTTCTACATCATACGGAAAATAAAAGTTTAATCTTTTTTCAATAGATTTCAACGATTTGGTATTCAATTTAGGTGCAGATTCTCTGAAAAAAAAATACGTATTATTTTGGGATCCATACATAGGATGGTGGCCTAATAGTTCCAATTGTGCTGAGATAGAATCTGATGGAAAGAACATCGAACACATTGCAAACATCACGATGGATGTAAGAATTGCAATCTTGAACGTCTTGGCAAAGTTGATCGTCCCGTAAGCTATCCTCCCAAGCAGTCCCTTGCCCTTCTGACCATAGTCGTCCGACATGTAATGAGTACCGAGTCGTCTATACATTCTATGTAGCTGCAACCAGACCAGGAATTTGTCTTGTACAAGAAAACAGGCACGTTTCACCAAACAGCAATAAAACTCGAAATTCCACAATTTTCAAATCAACTTTCTGTTTCACGAAAGCAAAAGTGCTGTTGAAAGCTTTTTGGATGCATTTAAGATATAAAAAGATAGACAGTTTGAGTGTCATGCCGGACGATGCATGGATTCTACAAGAGCTTGGTAGTGGGTATACATATCTCTCAATTCAGCAACAGACAAATCCTCGAATGGTTTGTTGAATTTGGGAAAGGAAGAGAGATTTTGATATGTGGATTGGTTTTGATTCTGTAGTGAGTTGTTTCTACTCCTGTTGTTTCGTACATTATCGAAAACATTTTCCAAGGAACTGATGATAGATAATGAAGAACGATGTTCCTTTGTAGGTTCCTTTGTAGGTTCCTTTGTAGGTTCCTTTGTAGGTTCCTTTGTAGGTTCCTTTGTAGGTTCCTTTGTAGGCGAATGGAAATTCGATGCAGAATGTGTGTATATGGTACTTTGTTCTGTAGAGTTGTTTGGAGAACCAAAGATTGAGTTATGATTGTTAATCAAACTAGCTGCCCTACTCCTAATTTTATATACTGTTCTATTATTGGATGAAACATTCGTAGTGGAGTTAGAATTTGGAGTTTCATTCATATGGATATTTAGAGAAGTTAAAGACGAAGTTGATGCACTGGCAGTACGGAAATTCTTCATGACTCCACCCATGCTCATCGTAAACTTACTCAATATACCTTCATCTTTATCTTTGTTGTCTTTATTTTCTGCTGAGACTATAGGTGAAATGTTTGTTTTGACCTGATTCTTGAATATTTCATTTTCTTCCAGCTGTGCCAAGAATGAACTTGATTGGTACGCTTTTTCATCATCAATTGAATTACCAAAAAACGAAACTTTACCCATAATATTTTTTAAACTTGAATCAATTGTTTGACTGATTGTTTGTATACCTTGATCTGCTGTAATTACAGCATTTGGTATCGAAACATTCCTATAATTTATCCAATTGTTAAATGGATTCTGTGGAATCTCATTAGTTTCGTTGTTAATTAACAATGGGTAAAAATCTCTAAATTCAGCAACTTTTTCCTCAATTTCATCTAATTTAATTGGAGTTGTAAGCAATACAAACAACTCTTTTTTATTTCTTGTACTTCCAGGAAGTAAATTGAAATTTTCCGGTGGTAGTTTCAAATTTAAATTTTCAAGCGTCACACTAGCAAGATATGAGATTGAAGCTTCAAAATTTGCAAGAACATATAATAATTTTCCTCTTTCAATCTGTAATGAGTCTGTTAAGTTATCAAAAATATACTCATTTGAAAATCTTTTCATTAAATTTAATTGTCTCACTAAGAAATAAGATCTCAATTCACCCAATTTAATAATTGTAAAAATCAAAATCGGTAAATAAATATCTGTATTCAAGACCAAGCCTGTTGATTTTGTAAGTGTTGCAATCATTTGAGCAATTTTTTTATGAATTTTAATCAAATATTTCATTTTTAAAGTGGGTGATCTTTCAGCAGTTAATAATTCAAACTCTGGTAAAATTTTCAATTCTAATTGATTCAAAAACTCACATTCAATACCTGATGGTAGATCTATGTCTAAATTAGTAAAATTGATATTGAGTGAATTCAAACAACCTAATTTATCACAGAAATCTTCATTTATCTTAGACTCGAACTCATCAATCTGGATGTTTTTTATTGGAAAAATAATCTGGTTATAAAATTTATCACAGAGTAATCTCTCCAGTGTTAAATTATACTTGTATATTTGATATTTACTCTCATCGTTGTTATCTTTGACAAAACTTTTACATTCATTTTGAAATCTTTGGTAGAAAGACTGAAACAATTCTGCAATTTCAAAACTGGCTAGAGATCTTTCAAATTTAGGTTCTTTCAACTCATTGATAAATCCTTGGTATACTGTTAAGAGTTGGACTGGTAAATCATCCAATGATGGAATCTCCGAGCTTTCAATAAATGAAGAATTTCCACTGTGCAACGTCGTATCATTATCAACAGTTTTACTGGATTCGATGAATTTGTTCAAATCATGATCTTGCTGTATCTGTCCTGTCTCCAATGAATTATTCAACAAATCATTGACTTCTTGCGTGCTTAGACTATTTGGTCCGCTTGTATCTTCCACATCTGAGATGCTTATGGAGTTTTGTGCTGAGTCTGTCGAGCTCAAATCATATGAGTTTAGAATTGCAGCTTCTGAAGGCCAATCCGCTTTGACTGACGGTGTATGAAACATGATGGCTGCTTGCCTGATGTGTTCTGTACTCGAGAATTAACACATCTCGAGATCATTCCCGGCTCAGTATTACATTACATCAAGACTTCTATAAAAATCACTCGCAATCCCAATTAAGGTATATTGAAAAAGCCAGTGGATTTTGTGTTGTATCTTTGTGTCGTATCGTTGTGTTGTATCGTTGTGTTGTATCATTGTGTTGTATCGTTGTGTTGTAGTATTATATCGTTATATTATATCGTTATATTATATCGTTATATTATATCGTTATAGTATATCGTTATAATGTATATTGTCTGTTGGTTCATAAAAGACTAGCTACTTATTACTTTTTATACTAACTTTATTAAAAATAAATATACATTAAGGAGAATGAATATATGAGATTCAAAATAAGAAAAAAGCTGTTTAAGCAATGATCTTTTCTTTCTTTAAGTAGGAAATGATGGTTTCAACACATTGTTCGACAGATTGTTCATGGGTGTTGATGTAAATTTCCGGCTTTTCTGGAGCTTCATAAGGATCGTCGATACCGGTGAAGTTCTTTATGAGTCCTTCTCTGGCCTTCTTGTATAAACCTTTTGGATCTCTCTCTTCTGCAACGGATAATGGAACATCGACGAAAACTTCAATGAATGGTAAATTCGAGTCTTCGTGTAACTTTCTAGCTCCTTCTCTATCTTTCTTGTATGGAGAGATGAATGAGGTCAAAGATATAACACACGCATCTGCAAATAATTTCGAAACTTCACCGATTCTTCTGATATTTTCGTTTCTGTCTGCTTCGGTGAAACCCAGATCTTTGTTTAAACCAAATCTGATGTTATCACCATCCAATCTATACGATTGGATGTTTTGGTCAAGAAGAGTTCTTTCCAATGCACAAGCAACAGTGGATTTACCTGATGCACTTAATCCTGTAAACCATAATGTTGCACCGGTTTGTTTGACCAGTTTCTTACGTTCGTCGTGAGTTAAGTTGTGGTGCCAGGTGATGTTAGATGCCATTTTTACTAATATATGCGTTTGTTACTAACAAAAATAAAAAAATCCTTTTTTTTTCCAAGATGAACAAATTGTTCAACACCACAGAATCCGTCATGTTGCAATTTTTCACTTGGACTGATCCAACTCCAACATTTAGCCTTTTGGGATATCTTTTCAATCCGGAAAGTTCTTTATAGGAAGGTAAAGACCTCCGGAACTGCAAATGTCCCAAAACGGCAATTCTTCTCCGACGCCACACTTTTAAAACAAGGGTCACGTGCTTTGGCGGACAGGGTGCAATGTTTTAACTCCGGTTGGTGCTAGAAAGATACAAGTGTGGAGTTCGAACCGTGGTTTTAAAACTGTACGAAGATGTATCGGGGTAAAAAATTAGGCACTGCGCGTTGGGCATTGGACTATTAAGAAGAAAAAGAAAAAGTTTCAAAACAAAATAGGGTGATGAATCAATAGAAGGAACTAAAATAGAGCTGAAAAATAAAAATAGGCTGTTTTGGGGTTCCTAGCATTGACCACGGCCTAGAAAACAGGTAAAATAATAAAGCACGCAAAATTAAGTACTCGGTACTTCAAATTTTCAATTTCAACTACATGTCAAAAACACGGATTTTAAATTAAAGTTTAGTTGGTTTTATATTATAAAATTAGGTTGTAATTAAAAAAGAAAAAAACAAAAACCAAAAACTAAAAACCCACACATTACGTAAGCAGGTCGATCGGCGCACCTTCCTAATTGGAATATTTTAGATAAATAATTTTTCAGTTAAAGTTAAAGAAGAAAGTCTGTGATAAAGTAAAAAATAGATACTTTATTGGTATACAAGAGAACAAATCATCAAAATTTGACAATGGTGAAAAAATCAGGGAGTAAGAAAGAACCTAAGGAGTTTAAGTTTACAAGAAAACCGATTTTTAATATTCATCATCAAGCAGATCCATTATTTGCAGCAAAATGCCATCCTACTGAACCGATCTTCATAACAGGTACAGCTACAGGTCACGTACAGGCATATAGATACGATATTGAGAAATTGAAGGAAATTTATGAGGATCAGGGAATGTTCCCATATGATATAAGTTGTGTTAAATATGATTCTTTTGATGACGACTCTATTATTTCTGCATGGCATACTAAAAGACATAAAAAATCGTGTAGAGATTTATGCTTCGATTTACCTTCAGGTGGTGAAAAAGTCCATACTATTGGATCTGATGGAATCATCAAGACAGCAGACGTTAAAACAGGCCAAGTGATTAACAAATTTTCAAGCAGTAAAGATAATACTTTTGAAAATACAGTTTATGAGTTCGGAACATATACCAAATGTATCAGTGTTCCAGGTAAAAGCTTTTTAATTGTTGGTGATGAAAAGGGTAATTTGATGTGCCATGATACAAGAAGTAAAAATTTGCAATTATGTTACAAGCCCTTTAAAAAGTTACATTTGGGTGAAGGTATCAATTCAATTAATTATTGTTGGCCAAAAAGTGATTATAAAATTATTACAACAGGTAGCACACATGTTTGCGAGTTGGATATCAGAAAACCAGGTGAGCCATTAAGTCAAAGTGATGATCAAGAGGATGAGGTTTTATGTGCTTCATGGCTTGATCAAGAAAAGCAAGAAACCATGATTTGTGGTATGGGTGATGTTGTTACAGTTTGGAAACCGGCAATGAATCAATGGAAGGATCAAATCAGTAGAATCAGAGTTGCAAAGGGTGAGACTGTTGAATCATTAATCAGTGCAATGGACGCTGACTCTAGATTTATGTATGGTGGTTGCTCTAATGGTCATATTGCAAAAATTGATATTATTGGTGGTAAAGTTGTCGAAAGATTTTTACAACATGATCCTGAAGAAGATGACAAACATGATGAAGTTTTAGGTTTGGATTTGGATTATAATTATAGATTAACTAGTTTTGGTACCGATGGGTTTAAGATTTGGGAAGACGAAGGAGAAAATAAGGATGATGAAAGTGACGAAGAAGAAGAAGATCTTTCTGATGATAGTGATAGCGATATGAATACTGATGATTATGGAGGAGTAAGTTCCGATTCAGCAGAAGAAGAACCAGAACAAGAAGAACAAGAAGAGGAAGAAAAACAAGAAGAACCAGAGGAAGAGGAGGAAGAGGAGGAAGAGGAGGAAGAGGAAGAAATTGATGAAACATCTGTTTCAGTTAAAAGATCATTATCAGAATCACTTAAACGTAGAATGGAAGGAGTAATCCAAAAGGATATAAAGAAACAAAAGACAGATCACGATGAACAAGATGAACAAGATGAACAAGATTCTGATGTTGGAGAAGAAGTTCCAGACAGTGATGACGAGACAGAATTTGATACAGGTTCAAGCAAAACTGTTGAATTACATTTGATTAGAGACCAGATACTTGCTAAAATTGACAATCCTGATGCTTCTACTGATACCGGAAAGCTTTCTAAGAAACAAAAGAAAAAGAAGGAAAAGAAGACCAAATCCCAGGCTAAAGAACATGGTATACGAAAATTCGACGACTTGTAGTTTCCTATATAACATCTAGTCTATATTAATTATTTACACTCTCTGGTAACTCTCTGGCAACTCTTTTATACACTTGCTTAACTTACTACCCAGGACAAAAGCACCTGGAAAATCGCACCTTTTTTTTGCGTGTTGAATTTGTTGAAGTTTTGGTTTCAAAGAGGATTTTGGTCTGTAAGGTGTTCCTGTTGTCCTCACAGTTATATGTTTTTTTAAATACTCTCTTTTTTTTATTATTTTACACGAACAAGAAGGAACACTCAGGGGAACAACATGTCCACAACTCCTATTGAAAGCTTTGCATCTGCAACTTCCTCTGTAACTACCTCTGAACCTGTTATGTCAACTGCTATTGCGGATTCTGTCACGAAGGAGTTTCTAGATATATCCAAGGAAAAGGAATCCAAAGAAATTAAAGAAACGGAAAGTGAAAAAGGCAAACATTTAAAACAAATACAACCATTTGAAACCGAAGCTCTAAGGTTGAAACAAAAATGTAAAGACTTGAAACAAAAAATTGCGGATATTGAAGCACAAAATCAAGTTAGAGCTATTGGAGTATCAAGAGCCAAAGATTCAATCTCAAGATCAAGATTTGAGTATTCTTTACTTCTGGAACTTCTGGAAAAGAAAAGTGAAACACTTCCGATTCCAGATTTGAAGAATTTAGCTTCTTCAGATATTGATTCAGAATCAGTTGAATCATTAACTCTACAAGATTTGACAAATTTATTATCCAAAACTCCACTTCAATTGGCAGATATAAAACGAAAATTACCAAACGCTTTAGGTGATTTGATTTTTGAAAGACAAAAACAATTTATAAAAATTTTAGAAACTCCACAAGAACAATCTACTAATACAAAAAGTCGTCGGAAGAGAGGTACAAGTAATGGTGCTTCAGCTCAGTCTAGAAAGAAAGTCAGAGATCCAAGAGAACCAAAAAGACCAACTAATGCATATTTATTTTATTGTGACTCAGAAAGAGATCGTGTTAAAGCAGAATGGTCTCATAATCATCCAAACGAACACCTTGATATATCCAAGGCAATGACTGATGTATGGAAGACAATGACAGATGAAGATAAAAAACCATATTTTGAAAAGTACGAAAGAGATAGAGAAAGATATCAAAAAGCTGTTGAAGAATTTGAACTAATTAAGGAGAAAGAACGTTTAGCTGCCACAGAATCTAATCTTGAATCAAATCAACCGAGTGCTAGTGCGTCTGTTGAACCTGAAGATGAAACTCCAAATATTGCAGAATCTGATATCGAGACTCCTATTGATGCTGATGTGTCAATTGATGCTACCTTTGATGCAACTGGAAATGCTAATGTTACTACAATGAGGGATGACGATGAAATTGATGATGATATAGCTGATACCGAAGATCAAGAAAACAATATATTGAATGATAGTCATACTTTACAGGGCCCTCTCGATAGTGAAGACACAAATCTGGAACTCAACTCTGAAATTCAAGAAAATGGCGATATTGAAAATGCTGTTGACGATGTTGTCGAAGAAGATCACATTGAATCCCCAGCATTACAGTCTGAACCTGACACCTCATTCAGTTAGACTACGCAAGTTAATTAAAATTATTTCTATGTACAAGTTAAAAATATGAATTCATGTATAATACAATAAAATTAAAAGTTCTCAAAACAAATTAAACATTTTATTTCTTAAAAATTAACTATAAAAGATATATTATTACAGTAAATATATGTACAAGACTTGGATCCATATAACTTAAATTCTTCTTCTCTTTGCTTTATAGAATCCATTTTCATCTTTATTATTCCTACGTTTTTCTCTACCTCTATGATGTTTCATTAACTTTCTTCTAGCTGCAATTTCTGGATTGTTTAATGATAATTGAGCTCTTCTAGTTTTTCTATCTTGTCTTCTTTGTTGAATGATTTTCATTGCAGCTGAGAGAAGAATATTGTAGTCAGAAATACCAATTTTTTTAGACAACATATCCAAACATGCAGTTGCTAAATTTGGCAACGCTTTTTCTTCATTTTCCCCTTCAACAATTTCTTGCTCTGAAATATGAAGTAATGGAATCATAATGGTTTCTGAGAGTGCAGTCTTTAATTTTTCTTCATTTAAGAAAGTTGTTAGGAATTCAAAATATGAAATAATTGCTCTCTTGGTTATAATCATTTCTGCATGATCTCTTGAATCATTCTTTAAAATAGCAGCACATCTGTTTAATGCCCAATCAAAAGCATTAGAAAATTGCTTACTATTCTTAGAAGTTTGATCGAATGTACCGGCTTCATCATTTTGTGCATGTTCTTTAAATGTGATAAATTTGGTATCTTCATTATCCCATTTCTTTGAAATATAAACAAGATTAGCAATACCTTGCTCAGCCAATTTATCAGAAATATTTGGAGCACCAAGTTGACGGAAGGTTCTATAAGCAATAGTTTGAATAGTTGCATCATCGATTTCAAAGTCAATTTTTTCAGCTTTATTATCGACAATTTCAACCAACAATTTGTTAATCAATCGAATAGATGCTAATCTAATCCATGAATGTGGATATAACATAGTGCTTATAATACTTTTCCAAATTTCTTCATATTTGGCAGTGAAAACATTAGTGATATCGGATAGAGATTCAAAAACAGTTAGAGATGAATATATCATTTGCCACTCAGATTCAATAGATGCTAACATTTCTTCTTCATCGCCTTCATCGTCATCATTATCATCATCATTTCTCTTTGCTGATTTTAATGTTTTATTGATACGATCAAATGCCAAATCATCTAGAGTTGGGCTAGCTTCAAAACCAACGGAATTAACGTAAATTTTATATACATTCAAACCACATCTAATCAACAATGGTTTCTTATTTTGACTCAACCAGGCACTAGTATATTTTTCAACAAACTGAATATCCATATCGCTTTCATTTAATCTTTTAAACATCAAACCAAGAATCTCACTAGCACTTTCCCTACAACTTGGATTATCATCCGTAACAGCGACATTGGCTAAAGCAATAAAGAAAGAGTTAGTTAATCTGCCCAAGAGTTCCTTTGATGATTTTCTAACAATAGTTAAAATAAGTTCCATAACAGATAATCTTCCAGCATAAGCTGGATATTTTAAATTGTTAATAATTAATTTAAATTGTTTTTCTAATCTGCCTCTGCTCTGGTCATATTCCATTAAAAAGCTGTAAAAAGTACTTCTTGCAGTTTGTCTAATTTCGTTAGTGGTACTTGTAACCATTAACTTAGAAACAACATCCATACAGTCATAGACTTCTGGAATCATTATCTTTTTATATGTAATACTTTTCAAGAAACCAAATGCAGTACCTTGTCTTTCAGGAGAATCTAAATCCGGTTCTACCTTCTTTAAAATGTAACTAATTGCAGAGTCTTTTAATTCCAAGTCGTTTTTGAAACGAATAACGTTACTTAAAAATTTCAAACAATTCTGACATATTTCATTATTAGTACTTGGTATATCTTGTAAGATTCTTAGAACATCATTTGCAGAATCAGTAAATTTAACATCAACATCCTTTTCAAACTCTAATCTGACTAGCATAGTAAGGACCTTTAAAGAAGAAATAACAACACCTTCATTTTCAGAGGAAAGACTTGATTGTAATATCGGAACAAACGGTGCTAAATAAGTTGCTTTAAACAAGTTATCATGCTTGGAAATGGCAGTCTTTAATAAATCAAATGCAAATTGTTGTAGAGTTGTAACGTATAAAGAGTATTCCATTTCAGTTTTTTGTGGTCTTGCATCTAATTGAACCATAAATCTTTCAACCTTTTCATCCACATTCTTTTTTTTGAAATATTTTCTTGATTCGACTATCTCCGATGCTTGATTGAAAATTTCATTACATAAAACCAAAATATCTGTTGACGAACCTTCTTCATTTTTATTTAAACCAGAAGCAAATCTTCTCATCAAATCTTCTAATTTTGTTTGAGATTTAAATGACAATCTTTCATTTAGCAGATATTTAACAGGCGTTAAAAGAAAGTTAAAATCCTTCAAGAAAATAGCAGCAGATATAAGCTCACCTGTATCAAAACTCTTATTATGTTTAATTTCCTTGGCTTTACTACTATAACCACTTGCTTCTTTTTCTTCAGATGCTTCACCAAAAATATCATTCATAATTGATTCCATAATCATTGGAACAGACTCACCTAAGGTACCATGTTCTAAGTATGGACTCATTACTGTGAGGATATGATGAATAGTATAACTTAAAATATGTATTTGCGGACCTCTAGTCAATGCTCCTTTCAATTCTTTAATAATAAATTTCAAATATTGTGGACCTAAGAATACTGCAATTCTGGCCAAATGTTTTCTAACAGAATCTCTCAAATTTTCAGATCTTGCTCTTAAAATTTGACAAATTCCAGTCAACAAACCAGCAAGTTCAGAATCAATTTTGGCTTGAGAACAACACATAATAAAAGAAATTAAAGCCTCAGAAATTGGAACTCTAATGACGACAGTTTCTTCATCTTTAACAGATAAAATTTTCTTTAATTTTGGCAGGATTTCTAAACAAATGAAAGAATCAATTTTTTCAATAGAGGGATAGTCGGATGGTTTAGAATCAACCGAAACAGACCATTCTCTCATAGCTGATGACAATGCCACAATTAATAAAATAGAATCTCTCAATTTTTCAGTTTGCTCCTTAGCTTTACCAGTGTTCATAATATTAACATATCTAGTTAAAATAGCCTTGTATTGGTTCCATGAAATATGTTGTGCTAATTTTCTGATTGTGATAATAGCTTCATTAGCTACATTTCTGTATTTATCATCAGACCAGAATGCATAATGTTCAACAATTGGTAAAATATAATGAGCAATAATATTCGGAGATAATTGAGGTGAAAGCTTTGCAACACCTCTAAGTGCCTTTTGTCTTCTGTAAGTTTGTAAATGAATGATATCTTCAAAAAAGTCAGATTCTTCATCTTCAGTATCGTAGTTTATTAAAATATTCATACATTCAAACTCATTGTAATATTTCACATTTTTAACAATATGATTTAAAACACGAACATATTCAAATCTGACCAACTCATTTTTCTTCTTTAAACCACCTTTAACAGTAGGGATAATCATCTCCTTCAATTGCTTAACATAATCACTAGCTTCCAACTCTGATTTTTCAATCAAACCATCAATATATCTTGAAAAAGTATAACCTGCTGAAGATCTCAAAGATTGATCATTTTCATCATTGATGAAAAACATACATGTATAAATAACTGGAATCCATTCAATGGTTGATAAATTCTTATATTCAATTTCATTTAATCTACTAAAAGCTTGTAATCTTCTGTCATAATCTGGCTCTCTGAATCTCTTTGAATCATAAGCATTCAATTCTATAACCAATTGACAAATTTTTTCAAGTTCATTAAATCTATTTGCAACTCCATAAAAAACAGTCGAGACAACATTTCTCATTTCTGATTTATCACAGGTACTGTATAATTTGGCAATATTAGAATAAATTGGAATGATTTCATCAAAAGAACATTCATAATCTTCAACCAATAAAGAAATCATTCTAACAACATCAATCTTAACATTCATATCAATTTGGGAATTTGGTTTTTCTAAAGCCATGGTTAATGAATCAATCAAAACCTTTCTATTATTATTATCAGTAACATAATCATTTGAAACAAAAGATAGTAACACACTAACAGCTAATGAATTAACTTCACTATTCGAGCTATGTTCAAAAATCAAAACTAAAGAGTCCAAACACTCTGAAATAACAATACTTAGTAATTCAATAACTTTATCATCTTTGACAGATAGGTTTAATAATGCAAGAATAAACTGTAAAACTAAAACTAAAACAACATCTTTAGCATTAGGATTTGGTAAGATTGAAAGCAATGATTTCACAGGTTTGTAATCATCCATATATAAGAAAAATAATCTATTCGGAACACACCAAAGTTTAGTCATGATTTTCATCAAAAATGAAGCACTACTTAAATTTTCCTCACCAAATTTATTCATTTTAGATTTCATCAAATTATTATAAATAAGGTCACCGCATGGAGTCCAATCATAATCATCGCCTAAATATTGCATTAGTTGATATAATAATTTAAATCCAGATTTTCTACCATTACGTGCAGATTTTTCAACAATCGGATCATCAAAATCATTTGCATTTTCAATTGAATATTCAACGATAGACAAGGAATATAATAAAGGCTTGACCAATATAGATAAACACTGACGATGGTTTCTACCTAATGTTTCCGAAACTTCAAGGTTCATATTTATAAAACCATTGACATTTTTCAACAACTTTCTATCAATTGAATTTTTATCTACAACACCAGTATTTTCAAAAGAACCATATTCAAATTTACAAAATGTTAATTTCAAAAACTCAGTAATATGTTCATCACTCATATTATTTAGTGACTTTATAGCAGCGACTTTTCTACCTAGTTTTGTACTGTTAGTTTTTAAAGTTTGAGCCCTACCAAAAACAATTCTTAAAACTAAAGGCATTAAAGTTGAAATATCATTTGATTGGATTGCTGAATCTTCTTTATTTTGTAAAAACATAACAATTTCATCTCTAAACAAAGTATCATCTAATAAATTTTTAAGATGTTTCTGATATCTATTATAAACTTGATTTTTCAAGTTTAATATACAATCTAACGCAAGTTTTTGAATTTCAACCTGTCTGTCCATTAATAAAATATGCAATAATTCAATAATTCGATCGATTGATTCAACTTTATTTAATTTTTTGAAATGTGTTAACAATTCGATCAATCCATTCCTGTCCGCCATTGTCCAACCTTCTAATAATGAACCCTTTGAAGCATCACCAACATCATCTGCATCTTTGTTAACAATAAAAGGTAGCAGATCTTTAAAATTAGATTCAGCAAGTTGAGGAATCTTATTTAATAATTTAATAACTTGGTATCTAACAAAATCAGTAGGTAAAACACTTTTCCTCATTGACTCAGAAAATTGAATAATTGAATGGTTGACATTTTCATATTTATGATAAATATTTTCTTCAAAAGAAGTTAACATTGTGTGTAATCTTGAATCTTGAGGTAACCAATTTGAAATATCCGAAGTTTCAGAAAATTGGTCATCGAAGTCATAAACTAAATATGGTTTTTCATGTAAATTCTTATAGTTCATAGATATAAACTCCAAAGATAATTTCCAGAGTATATCAGAAATTTGATTAACAATTTTTTCACTAAATTCTTGAACACCCTGCCATGATGGAGAAAACTTATTTGATAATTGACCAAATAAGAAGTTACTAACAATATTATTAGTCAATACAGATTGATTTGAATAATCCTGTGCTAAATTTCTAAATCTCAAGGGCACATCTCTTGCATTTTGTAAGGTTAAAGGTATCTGTTCAATAGTACGACATTTCAAAACCGCATCTGGAATTTCATCACCTGATTTATTAAAAATAGAAGTAATTAAATTAAATGAAGTTTCTCTAGCTTCATGAGATGAACATTTAAGAACATTTGCGAGTGATAAGATTATTTTTTCCTTACTAGATTGAATCAAATTTAAAGATTCTTTATTTTTTGAATCAATCGAGGAGATCAAAATTTCAAACTTTGAAAGGAACACCGTACTTTCTATCAATGTATCAAAATTTTTGAAAGATAAATTTAAAATCTCTAGTAATTGAATATCTGTTAATTTTTGTCTTGTCAATGCACCAATAGTTGAACCATAAACATCTAAAATAAAAAAGTCAGAAACCAATTCACTGCTTTGAAGTAAGGATAAAAATTTTATTAGTAGCTCTGGATCAAATTGAACATTACAATATTGTAAAATTAATAATCTCCAATAATTGTTTATAAGAGCATTTTTATTCTTGATACATTTAATATTTTTAAATGATTCTAAAATAAATTCTTTGAAATCTGTAGAAATTATAATGTTAAATTCGAAATGCAAACCCTTTGCATTCATTTTTTCCAAGAAATATGCAATTTCTTTATAATTATCCTTCCAATTTTGAGTAATGAATGAAGTGACAGAATTTTTAGCAAACTGAACTGTTCTTTGTTTGTTCATATCAGTTGAAGCATCAATGAAAGACAAGAATGCCGATCCGTTATTTAATTTAGACATGGTTTTGATAATTTTTATGTGTGATTTACTCAAAGTAACCATATCAGCATTTCTTATTATTACTGCACACCAAGAAACCATCGCATTAACAAAATTTAACTTACATGCATCATCTTCATCTTCAACAATTTCAAGAGAGGAACTATAGATTAATTCAACAAATTTGATAATATCGTCCCAATTATGGACTCTTTTACCTGTTTCTGCAAATGATAAAGTAAGTAATATTTGAGAAATATTGGTTAGTGATTGATAGCTTACATCCTTCAAAGATCTCGACAAAACATCAAGTAATGTTGAATATAATAATTCTGAATTTTCTTTAGATTCTGTATAGTCCAACAATTCCATGATGACATCAGATAAAACTGCAGTGAATTTTGGATCAGATATACATACTCTAGTTAAAACAGGCAATATAACACCAGTTTTAGAATGTAAAACGCCGGCTGCACTTTTTAAAGATTCAGTAAACATTATAGTCAATGCCAAATGGTAAGAAGATGAATTATCATCAAGCAATGAAGGTGAATTAAAAACATCAGTAACAAATGTCTGTAAACATGAAAGTTTAGCTTTTCTAATTAAAAAGGAAATGGCTTCAGATGCAAATCTAGTAACATAATCTTTCTTTTGAATGGTTAAAAGAGGAAGCAGAGCATTAAAAGTTGGTATCAAATCCGAAGATAAAACTCTTGATAAATACTTGAAAATGTAAGCAAGTGTATTAAAAATCAATTCCAGAGATTGTGGATCTTGTTGAGTCAATGAAATTGTTTTTATGATTTCTAAACTTCTTAAATAATATTCCATGAAATCGGGTCCTAAATCATGACAAAATTGAGAAAGTAATTCTAATGAAGGTTGTAAAGACAATGCATCATTTAAAGAGATGGTTCTATCTAAAGCAGCAAAAATTCTGTCCTTATTATGCAGTAATAATGGCAAAGACAATGTAATAGGTTCAACAATCTCAACTAAGTCTTGGAAATTCTTAGACAAGTTAACTTCTCTCCAATGTTCAAGTGTTGATAAAAAATGTGAGATTTCCACATCATGAAAAGCTTTCCTCTTTATATCTTTAAGAGGATCAATTTTAATCGAGTCCACATGGTCTCTAAAAGATTTATATGACCACTTTCTACTCGAAGCTGTCTTGGTTACCTTTTTGACCATGGTTTGTGCTATCGATGTATGCAATGTATAGATAGGGATATATGGAAAGAAGGTTTTTCTGAAAGGAAAAAAAAATTTTAAGAAGTGAAAAATTCATGTCGCACTCAAATAGGTGAAGATGATTGCGAGAAAAATACAGAGGTTTTTATCTACAAAGACAAAGTTGTATGATTGTATAAATTGATAAAAATATACATCGATATACAGGGATATATATAGATATACAGATATATATATATAAGATATAGAATTTTTGTTTATAGAAATAGTTTTTGGCAGGAGGATTTTGATATGCAGAACGCTAACGAGAGCACAGCATTGCTATCGGAAAATCCGTATCAGCATGCCGTAGAGCAAGAAATGCAGCAAACACAATTAAAGAAACCAACGAGTACGAAATTGGGACCGAATATGGTTCCACAACGTACATCTCGTATGACACAGAAACTTAAGCTTTTGCCAGAATCGTCATTAGATTATGAAGACCAAGATGCATTGGCCAAGGCCAATACTTTAAAACAATATTCGTTACAGAAGATTAAGGACAGGAATGCCAGGAAAGACGCAGAAAGGTTGGGTAAGAAACATAGATCTATGTTACCTAGAGTTACAACATATTGTACTGCAGGTAGTTATAAAATGAGAGATTTTATAAGATGGTTGAAAGACAAAAGGAGGATCCATTCGACTGCACCCAAGTTATTTGATGAATGCATTTACACACCATTCACTTATAAAGATTGGAGACGAAATAGTAGCAGTAGTAATAATAGTAATGGAAATGGCAATAATGGGAATCAAATCAACGGTGAAGAAGAGAGAAGCAAACAGATCCAGTTGGATGATGAAGGCGGTGTTATTGATTTTGGTAAGAGGACCACCGACCTTTTTATTTTTGAATATGGTGTCATCGTCATGTGGGGTTTTACAAAACGTGAAGAAAGATTATTTTTATTAGATCTAGCCAAATTTGAAAATGAAAAATTAGCAGATGAAGATGTTCAAAAGGAAGAATTTAACTATTATATTACAAAAAGTTACCAGCCTAGAATTTATAATGATTTCATTACATTGAGGGACGATTCAAACCATATGCTTAAGTTGAGTATTTCATATGCCATTTCACAGAGTGTCAAAATTTCTTTATTTGAAGAATTGGTTGATAATACCATCGAAGACACACAAGACATTCCCCAGCAGATTTCTCAAACCGGTAAGGTTAAAATGACCAGAGAAGAAATCATGAAAAGTATTGGAGAACTATTTATTTTGAGGATCAATATCAATTTGCATGGTAGTATCCTTGACTCCCCGGAATTGATGTGGTCGGAACCTGAATTGGAACCAATTTATCAAGCCACTAGAGGTTATTTGGAAATCAACCAGAGGGTTGCTCTATTGAATCAACGATTGGAGATTGTCAGTGACTTATTACAAATGTTGAAAGAACAACTAGGTCATAATAACGACGAACAACTAGAACTAACAGTTATTTTATTAATCGGTGCCGAGGTTTTGGTTTCCTTGATCAACATCATCGTTGATTTGTATTCACAGAGAAAATCCTGAGCTCCTGAGCTCATGAGCTCCAAAGATATCTTTATCTTTGACAACTATCAACGAAGACAAATCCGAGTTTTTGTGCAAGCTGTTAATTAAAAATACTAATATACAAATTTTGTTTTATAATACTACTATATAAGAATCATTATAATTCTTGAGAAGCCTTTGCCTTTGCAGTCTTCTTTGGTAATAAGGATTGGTGAATGTTTGGTAAGACACCACCTTGAGCAATAGTAACGTGACCTAATAATTTGTTTAATTCTTCATCGTTTCTGATTGCCAATTGTAAATGTCTTGGGATGATTCTGGTCTTCTTGTTATCTCTTGCTGCGTTACCTGCTAATTCTAAAATTTCAGCAGCTAAATATTCAAGAACTGCAGTTAAGTAAACTGGAGCACCGGAACCAACTCTTTGAGCGTAGTTACCCTTTCTTAATAATCTGTGGACTCTACCAACTGGGAAGGTTAAACCTGCCTTTGCAGATCTAGAAGTTGATGCTTTTTCTGAGGAGCCTGCTTTACCACCTTTACCACCGGACATTTTGTTTATGATTTGTTAATTGATTAACTGATAAAAAGAAAATATAAAATATATATTATTACTCTACACTCATGCTGTCCTCTTAACAACTGGCGACCCGTATCAATTTATATAATTTGCATCTTCAACAACACACATGCCTGGAATGGCGTATCTACACCTCACACGACTACATTTACTATGGGCGAGCGCGTCCAAACGCGATCAATGGTATAAAATATACCCAACAGTAAAACATCTGTGCCGTTCCGAAATTTACCCATCTACAAAATAAATCTCAGACCGGGCCCATTTGTTTTTCTTTGTTTTTTTGATTTGTGTATTTGTTTAGTGATGAAGTGGATATAAATACAAAGCCAAGGCCGGTCTGAGCAGAAGATGTATTCAAAGATTTGTGCAAGTTTTGTTTTCCTTTAATTGCAACAAATAGTTCCAATAAAACACAAAACATTCACAATCACAATGGCACCAGCAACCAAAGCCCCAGCAGAAAAGAAACCAGCAGGTAAGAAGACCGCAGCATCCACTGATGCTAAGAAGAGAACCAAGACTAGAAAGGAAACATATTCTTCCTATATCTATAAGGTTTTAAAGCAAACCCACCCAGATACCGGTATCTCCCAAAAGGCAATGTCTATTATGAACTCTTTTGTTAACGATATTTTCGAAAGAATTGCATCTGAAGCTTCTAAATTAGCTGCATACAACAAAAAATCTACTATCTCTGCAAGAGAAATTCAAACTGCTGTCAGATTGATCTTACCAGGAGAATTATCCAAGCACGCAGTTTCCGAAGGTACTAGAGCTGTTACCAAATACACATCTGCAGCAACTGCTTAAACTCCTTTTTTTTAACAATCTTTTCCCTATATAACCTTTGTATACTAGTTAATCCAAGTCCTCATAAAAGTATGTCATGTCTGAAAATCTTCCAGCCGTGTAGCCGTGTAGCTGTTTATCCATATCGATATCTAGCAGTTTAGCATTCTAATTGTTTTTACCTGTTCTATCTTGAACCTGTTCCGTCTGGCCTTGCCTTCCGGATCTCGTGGGTCTGTTCTGCATTTTGGGATTATCCGCGCGCATTCGTTTTTATCGCTGTTCTCTTTTATCTGTGCAGCTGTGAAAATTGCAGGATAAGTTAGAGTGTTAGAACAGAGAACAGATCACAGACTTTAGATTTGATCGTGGATATACAAGTAGCTGCACAACAATGTACTCGCAAGAGCAGAAACCCAATTATTTGAATTTGAAGGATATTTCGACGTCAAACTCAGGACAGCAAGCGTCCGGTGTGTCTTCCAAAACAGAAGTAGTTGCAAATACTATGAAGAAGCCAAATCTAAACTCGAATTTGACAACCACATTGAAGAATCATGGCAATGCAGATAGTGGATGTGGCAATTACGCCATTTCAATCAACGAGGAAGACCCTATTTGTGCATCGGACCCAAAGGAAAATGCCCTGTTTAACTCCATTAACGCCGCCTTGGGATCTCCAAATGCCGATAATGACCAGTATTCACTCTCGTCGTCAATCTCTCAAGCGTCATATAGTTCTAAAGCAGACAACTCTCTTATCTTTGAAAGATTGGTGCAGGATCCTTTGCTAGACGCCCATCCTCATTCATTGCCTAGAAACAGGAATACTACAACAGAAACATTCATTCCGGCCTCTTTGGACGCAACTACACATCTCATCAAAAACGAAGAATTCGTCATTGATGAACCTATAGAATTTGGGTTCTCTTCAAGACGTTCGTCGTTGGCTAACTTGGAAGCTGCGCTAGGCTCTTCAAGGAGAACCTCAGTTGTAAATACTCCAAGAAATCTCTCCAGAACAAACACAAATACCAGTTTCTCAAACCTCACCCAACAATTCCAAAACGCTGGAAGATCCAATCAAAATCAACAGGCTCTGCCAAACTCCTTACCGCCATTGAGTACATCT
The DNA here is from genome assembly GCA_030563725.1 of Pichia awuae. NCBI lineage: Eukaryota > Fungi > Ascomycota > Pichiomycetes > Pichiales > Pichiaceae > Pichia > Pichia awuae. The sequence continues at coordinate 68,781 of JAJMJV010000031.1, forward strand.
ATTTCTAATTCAAGTCAAAGAGCATCGCCTGTTATTCCAAATAAAAACTTTTGTTCTTACGCTGATATAATCGCCCAAGATGATCATGAATTAAAATATTCAATCAGAAGACCTTCCCTATCTGCTTCATTCTCCGGTACTAAATTAGCAAGGACGAATTCAACTACGTCTACAATAAATTCCACATTGAATTCCCCAAGATCTCCTCCAACAAATTCCAATTTTAGAAACAATTCTTTCTCAACTACAAGATTATTTAGACAAAATTCTAGTGTAATCGATGACGAGACTGATATTTTTAATAACACACCAAAGAAAGGTGGATTTTCAGGTAGATCAATAGCTGGTTATTCAATGAAGGTTTCAAACTCTGGAACTTCGACCAATATTGATGAAATGTTGAAAAATAAATTGAACTTATCTGTACAATCATCCAGAGAGGATGACTAGATTTACATTACAAACCTTTTTTTTTCTTTCTGTTTTTCCTACTCTTCTAATTGCTAGTCCGATTTGCTTTTATTTGTTGTTTTTCTGTTTTTACTCCATCCAACTCTTATCCCCCAATCTATCTACCCCCCGTTTTGTTTTCTTGCATTTATTTTCTCTTCGAAATTATAGATATATAATATACTATTATACATATATATTGTGCTTAAATTTATTTACTCATTACTCAAATAATTTTTTCTATTACCAGTTCTAACGAACCTTCTTAACATCCATTCTACATCTGCATCTTTATCATCCATTGTACCTAATTTAATTTCAAATAATCTCATTTCAAATCTAGGTCCTATTTCACTTAATTCAACACCATCTCTACTTTTGGCGTATAAATGTTGTCTGATACTAATGAAATCTTCTCTATTTATAAAACTGATGACTCTTGGTGAATCAACTTTAACACCAGGCGGGAATAAATGCTTTAAAACTTGAACACATCTTTTTCCTAAATTTGAATCAAAATTTTCAAAAATTAAATGTGGGTAAACTTCACTTTGATTTGTAACATTTAATAAATCATGTCTTAATACAACATTATGTAAAGTAAATGTAACTGTTGGTCCATGTGGTAAATGTGATATAGTCATCGTTGTTGGAACACCTCTATGTTCATGTAAAACGATGATATCAGTTATTCCTGATTTTTTACATGTGTCAACCAATGTTGGCATTATATAATTACCTCTATTAAGTCTAACAGCATTAGGAAATAATAATTTGATCTCCTTTGTAAATTGTGACAATCTAGTTGATGGGTTTCTTGACGTAGTAATTATAATTCTTGGTTCAATTAATCCACTTAATGCACTATATTCATCATCCAATTCTTCATTAGATTGTTGAGTAGATTCATCATATAAATAATCTTTTTGTAATTCTTTATCTTCTGCAATTTCTTTTGGTAACGCTTTACCTGTTGCCAATGCCTGAGAAAGTTGTTGTCTTTTAGCTATAGTATTTTGTTCACGTAACTGTTGTGCTTTACGAAATAAATATTCACGACGCTCACGAGCTTGTTTTCTTAACATTCTATTTCTTCTGTTTTGTTTATATTTCCTATTTTTTTAAACTATAAAATACTAAGTATTTTTTTGTCAAAAGAGACCTTTAAAACTTTTTTTTTCCAACATGAAAAAAATTATTTTTTAATTTTTCATGTTCAAAAAGAAAGAAAAAATCGCTAAACACATTTTTGGAAGGCTTGGCTTTTGAATCACTGTATCCTTTGATATTTTTACATGCCATGTTTCAACCAATAGATTGGGTGTGTAGGGACCAAAATAAAATAGTTTATTTATCAATTGAAACAAAAAAAGGTTTTTGTATAACAATAACAGATATTCACAATTTTTCTAGACAATTTTATGCTGATTCAGATGAAGAACTCTTTAATCTAACATCTAAATTAAACAACCTATCGGAGGTAGATAGAAATGTCACTACAGAGATATTCCGTAATGTGAGAATGATCAAATCAAAATTTAAACCGGTAATACAGAAAGAGCAAATGATGGAACTTTCACCAGAATTGAATACTATTACGTTAGTCAATGAATCATTTAAATATTTGTTTCCTCTATCAGTAATTTCACCATCCGACGAACTAATTTTGATTAAATCCATCTATTCAAATTTAGAAAAATACAGTTTATTACAATCTACATTAATTCTAAACTTAAGTAATCACATCGACAATAAAAACCAAATCATATCGAAGCTTGCAAAGGCATATCATCAAAAATGCACTTATGAAAAAAGAGACGTTTTTGAAAGTAAATATGTTCAGAATTTGTTTGTCAATAAGGGTATGTTGAAGTACGCAGAATCCAAAATGTCTGATGATTTGATCTCAGAATTAAAAATGGGAGTATCTGTAGCTGATGCAGAAAATGAATGGTTATGGATGAAAATAATTCAAGTTGAGAGCACAGATGTCAAAAACGTACAAGTTTCTGATTCTGACAAGGGAGATATAGCTATTCCAACTCATGTAAAACCTAAAATCAAAAGGAATTTACAGGGATTGCTAAGAAGGGAGAAAAAACAAAAGTCATAAAGAGGGAGATATTTGTGAAATTAAGTTCTTCCAATGTGATTGGATTTGAAGTAAAGCGTTCTTTTGTTCTATTGTTCTATTTTCATAAATCCCATCAAGAAAATCACTCCAAAATGTAACAAAATCTTTTAAATCATAAATGTTTTTTGGCATTTGGGTGTAAGATTTGAAATTTGTTTCGAGAGATTTAATAGGGTTGTTTTGTCTATTGAAGAAATCACCGAAAATAGAGAAAGAAAATCGAATTATGCATTTTGCGGCATCATGCAAGTCTTGGATTTCTGATTCTTGATAGTCAATTAACTCTATATCTTCTTCATATATTGATTTTACAGCATAACTTACGCTTTCTAAAACTAATGTAGTTATTTGAGTGTATATTTGATTTGTAGCTGAATCACAGGTTACTTCTAGCATTTCGGATAATTCTCCATTTCGGGTTGATGATAAATTTGTAGTTCCTTCTTCCGGTAATGATTCTATTTGCATATCTGAATCTTCATAATTTTCTGGTTTTTGATGTGTTAGGTTCTCTTGTGGTTGTTGAAATCCATAATTAGTATTCATTTCGGCAATAACATTTTCAGCAATCAATTGGGCGGTCATACCTTCTCTATAGCTTACAGTCAATACATTATTAACTAAAGATTTGACACAGAGGTTTCTGTCATCCGAGAGTAAAATAACTAAATTCCCACCACCATTCTCTACATTCTGAAAATATAGACAACAATCTAAAATAGCATTATCCTTTACTGCATTCTTATCAATTCTTTCATGTAATCTCTGGCCAGTAATTGTGGGTACTGAGTCATGAAAATGCATGTAACACCAGTTAATTGCATCCCTTGCTAATTTTGAAACTGAATGTTTAGAATCAATTGATTTATAAGACTCTTTCAATCCATCAAGTTCATGAACAACCTGCCTAGGGATCACTATTTGGTATTTTCCAACGTATTTGTCATGTAACAGTTTTTCCAAATCAGATAAAATATCGAGATGTGAAAGTATAAAATTTGTGTCTACCACTAGATATGCAATTCCCTGATAACCTTGAACGGAGGGATTGTTTCCTATATCCGATGCATCAGTGGGTATAAAAACATGATTATTTCGAATATCAGATATACAATTTGAAATATTTTCAAATTCTTGTTGTTCAACGTCAATATCCATTTGTGTTAATTATCTAAACTGTGGAAACAGTTGCAGTTGTTTTATCTAAGTTATAAAAAAATACAGATCAAAAAACAATTTATTTTTTTAATTTTAAATTTATTTTTAATTTTAATTTTAATTTTATTTTTAATTTTATTTTTTCCTTTTTTCAAGGCGGATTTTTTAATACATAATTTTTATAACGATATACATCAAATAAAAAACAAATCTATGCCTTAGCTTTGGTGAAAGTCATGAAGGAATCATCCATTGCAATTTCATAACCTAAGTCGGTTTGGAAATCCAAATAAAGTTTTGCAGGATCACCTTCAACAGAAGCAGTATAAAGTGCTTCAGCATCACCTATATATGTTTTTTCCTTTCCACCCGCTGCTGCAGCATCAACTAATAATTGACATTCACATGATCTTTCAACCATGGTAAATAAATAACCAGCTTCATCAACGGTTTGACCTGCTGTTAATAAACCGTGATTTTGTAACAGAATAACACGACTGGTTTTACCGGCTGCCTTTGCAATCGCTTCACCTTCACTTGCTTCAATTGCGACACCACCAAAATCGGAGTAAACTGCTTGAGCATTGTGAATAATACAAACGTCTTGGTTAATCATTTCTAATGGCTTACCAAAAGTTGAATATGCTTTACCGTATTTAGAATGTGTGTGACATGCCGCATTGATATCAGGTCTAGCCTTGTGTAACTCTGAGTGGATTGCAAAACCAGCTGCATTAATTGGTGCTGTGATGTTACCACCAACAAGAGTACCATCTTCATTAACTCTGACCATATCGGAGGCCTTAAGAAGAGAGAAATGGATACCTAATGGGTTGATCCAAAATGTGTGTGGGTCAACAGGGTCTCTCACGGAAATGTGACCAGCAGATCCTTCACTGTAACCTTTTCTTCCGAACACTCTGAAGACACCCGCCATGTGTTCCAAGATCCATTCTCTTTCCTTGTATGGGTCATCAAATTTTGGAATCTGATGTGGGTTTGGATTACCATAGGTTAATGTGTCAACACCACTCTTTGCTAACTTATAACCTTTTGATGTAGTTGCAGTAAGTTGTTCAGGAACTGTTACAGAAGTGATGGTAGTAGTTGCAGTTGCCATTATTAATTTAAAAAATACTATATATGCTGTTCCACAGACCTACTCTCACACCATCTGCTGGGCAGTTCAGGTGCAAGCGACATCTATTAAATATATTGTCAAACCCTTTCTTATCTTATCAACTGCAAGCTGAAAAATTTTGAAATGAGAACTGCAAAAACGGGAATAAGCGACATGTCCGAATTGGGCGGCGGCATTGAATATCCGCCAATGCTCATCTGGGTTTCGGCATGGGTCTGAGGATCGAACACTCCGATTTTGTAATAACAAAAAATGTCCAGCCGGGTTGGAGACACATGATTATTTTTGAGGCACAATAGGTCATTAAATGTAGCACATGCGTAACACAGACATCTCGATACTTCCGTTAGCTGAACAAAAAATAAATAGAAACAGGATTATTCAGGAAATATACTGGAATTTTTCATTTTTCATTTTTCATTTTTCCTTTTTTATTTTTCACTTTTATTGCAGCGGGAAAGGCGCATCTTCCACCGGCAAGAAAAACAGCATATCAGCTATTATTGGCTAAATATCGGCTATTATAAGCTAATAATAAACGCTGCCTGTGAATGTAATAGTGTGCATTTCACCACATAGACAATATGAAACACAATAGCACAGTATAAAAAATGTGGGTGAAGGAAAAGTTGAAGACTAGTATGACGAAAATGGCACAATAAATATAACAATTACGTAATCAAAAGTGTAGCATTCTCAGTTTGCTTATTATGTTACTTGAATACCATATACATATCTAGACAAAGGTATAAATTAAATAAAACAATAGAAAATATGTCTAAGCCTTAGCTTTGGTGAAAGTCATGAAAGAATCATCATAGCTCTTTTCGAGTGCAAGATCATTTTGAAATTCCATGTATAAGGTTTCCGGATCATTGGTAACAAAGGCAGAGTAAGCAGCTTCTTCATCGCCAATGTATTGTTTCTTTAAACCAGCAGCAGCAGCAGCATCGGCCAATAATTGACATTCACATGATCTTTCAACCATGGTAAATAAATAACCAGCTTCATCAACGGTTTGACCTGCTGTTAATAAACCGTGATTTTGTAACAGAATAACACGACTGGTTTTACCGGCTGCCTTTGCAATCGCTTCACCTTCACTTGCTTCAATTGCGACACCACCAAAATCGGAGTAAACTGCTTGAGCATTGTGAATAATACAAACGTCTTGGTTAATCATTTCTAATGGCTTACCAAAAGTTGAATATGCTTTACCGTATTTAGAATGTGTGTGACATGCCGCATTGATATCAGGTCTAGCCTTGTGTAACTCTGAGTGGATTGCAAAACCAGCTGCATTAATTGGTGCTGTGATGTTACCACCAACAAGAGTACCATCTTCATTAACTCTGACCATATCGGAGGCCTTAAGAAGAGAGAAATGGATACCTAATGGGTTGATCCAAAATGTGTGTGGGTCAACAGGGTCTCTCACGGAAATGTGACCAGCAGATCCTTCACTGTAGCCTTTTCTTCCGAACACTCTGAAGACACCCGCCATGTGTTCCAAGATCCATTCTCTTTCCTTGTATGGGTCATCAAATTTTGGAATCTGATGTGGGTTTGCGTTACCCATGGAAATATTATGTGCACCCTGTGCGGCAAGTGTGTAACCTTTACTGGATGAAGGTAGAATGGTTTCTGGGATAGTATTAGCTACGACGGTTTCTGTGTTCATAGTCGGTTATTATTTGTTATGTGTTTTTTGTAGGTTGAGTAAAAAGGAAAAAAAAAAGTTCATAGCTAAGCAGGAAGAGTGGATAATTAAACCACAAGACCATAAATAAAACAACAACAAAAAAAACAGTTACTTATAAGGTAGTCTCTCTTTAACACTCTTCTCTTAGTTATAACCCATATCAGGTAGTTAGGTACGTATATAGAGCCGAAAATTTCTCTAAAAAAGGAAATTGGCGCCATATTTTTTCTATCAGTATAATGTTTTATCAATCTAAACTGCATCATCGGGATGTGAAGAGAGATATGCCAATACTATTGTGTCGATGTTTATATCAGTTGGATAGTTAGAAATAAAGACTAATTCAGACAATTTAGTTAAATTATTATTTCAGACTATGTAAGTAACTTGGTTATTTAAACTATTTGGCTAGGCTATTTTTTGTTTAGACTATTTATTTAGAATATTTATTTAGAATATTTATTTAGAATATTTATTTAGAATATTTATTTAGAATATTTATTTAGAATATTTATTTAGAATATTTATTTAGAATATTTATTTAGACTATTAAAAAGATTCCCATTTATCATCATCGCCTTGGGACCACTTAGAAGATGAGTTTCTACCTAAACCAGGAAGATTGGTTTTTTGCTGAGGTTTTTGCAATCCAAAAGCTGGTTCAATAACATCTTTATCTTGTACATCCCCAACTCCATCAAATAGTTGTCCGAACTTGTTTGTAGATGATGATCCGTTATTTGAATCCAAAAGTTGATTTTGTAGCGCCGATCCCGTTTCACTCACCTTTTGGCCAAACTGTTCAACAGCTCTTCTGGCTTGTATTGCATAATCTTGTTCGCCTAATTGTTTAACACCAGGTTGGATAACAGTTTCATTAACTTCCTTGACAGATTTGGCAATAGTAGATGAGAACAAGCCCCATCCTTTACTAAAAGTACCAACAGGATCGGATTGAAATGCATCAAATGTAAAACCTGAAAGTGATCCTGATCCACCGTTAGATGCTCCATTTGAATTTGATGGTGCCGGTGTGCTACCAAAACCCTGATATTTACCACCTTGAGATGGTGGTAAATGATCAGGCCTAGTATTGTTAACATTACCTAAATTGGCAAAATATTGTTCATTTTGTTCTTTTGCTGGAGGCCTGAAACTGGAAGTTGAGTTGTTTGCCGTGTTTGTCATGGATGCTGGCTTTGAACTTTGCGCTGCGTTAGATTGTGATTTTTGAGCAGGAAACAGGTCTTCACCACTGTGATCCGGCTCAGTCCACTCTTCACCATTAACCAATGCGCTTAACTTCTCCTTATAATCGTTGGCAACATAGTTATCATATTTTTGATTTGCTTGTAATGACAGATCAACACCATGACTGGAAAAATATTCACCGCAATTTTCATTACCACCCAATTCCATTCTCATCAATTCTTCTGGTTTGAATTGGTCCATAGTGATTGATCTCACAAATGATATATGAACACCCAGGCCACGATGGACACCTGCACATTCAAGACAAATAAATATACCAAATTTTGGTGATGCCCATTGTGGGTTTGGCGCTTGACAGTCAAAACATTTTTTATTTGATGGTTGCTTTTGCAAAGCTAAAAGCTTTCTACGAGAATCTGGATCCACCGTCCAACTGTTAGACATGCTATTCGTTCTTGCTACTTTTGAGGCTACAACGTCTCTGTTTTAACAACATCGCAGATGTTTGAATATTCAGTGAAAATTGGAATTCGAGAAAAAAAGCCAAAATAAAAAAGCCAAAATAAAAAAGCCAAAATAAAAAAGCCAAAATAAAAAATAAAAAATAAAAAATAAAAAATAAAAAATAAAAAATAAAAAATAAAAAATAAAAAATAAAAAATAAAAAATAAAAAATAAAAAACAATAAAAACAATAAAAAAGGGAATATTGGATTTCTTTTTAAAAGGGGCTGATTTAACAAAATAATTTAGTAGGTAATAAACACAAGATGTATTTTAAATTATAGGTAAAAGACTATAAAAAGGACAAGGGATTGAGAGGTTGGATATCAAATAAAAAGTCCCATGAAAACACTAGCCACTGAGAGGATGGCACTAAAGTATAATCCTGCTGCCTCGTTCTTATGAGAAGATGTGTTAATAGTAGATACACCGGCAGTACTTGAAGGAGGCGTAATGGTGATGGAAGATAAGGTCACAGCCTTTTCAGTTTCATCGGCAAGGGTTGACACCCATCCCTTCAAATCGGAATTTGTAATATTGCTGTCAATAGAAGTATCGTTTGAAAGGAACACAGTAACGGTTTTATCTTGACCAAAAATAACTCCACCTTTCATAGTAGCACCAGGAGTTCTTTCTAACCAACCAAAGTTTTGTAAACCGGTATCAATGTCATCAGTACCTTGGAAATCATGAATGGTGGAATAGAAGTGATTTCTTTCAGTGACATTCATGACTTCGAAAATATCAAATTCACCAGATCCACTATTCCACGAAGAACAGTTGGCATTCAATGGATATTGGGAAGTTCTGAGAATATGGTCATTCAATAACCAGATCGCAGGCATATCATAAGAATCGGTTTTATTGGTCTGATCTTCTTCGGATAAATCAGATGGTGCATTGAATTCAAACAAAAACATCTTATTGACACCATAAAATCCATGATATGCTTTTCCATCGCTTCTATAAGCACCACAGTCGTCTGTACCATTACATTTAATACCAGATGCAATTGCCAATTCTTTAGCCGAAGGAAGGGTGGTATTTTCGAGAATTTGGGAAGACTCTGCAAGCGATAAACCATCTGACGACACATAATCTGCTGCTCTACCCAAACATGTGTTTTCTGTACCATAGTTAGCAAGGAATGTGACATTGTCTGCCGTACCTTCTAAAGCATCATAATACGCCAATCTTTCCCAACTACCATCAGTCTGTTCAAAAGTATACGAATCGGTAACGTAATATCCAAACTTTAGTAAATTCATTGGTCCTCTGATATGGACAGTCAATGCTTCATTTAATGGTGCAAGTGGGCCTTCAAAAACGAATGGGTTCGAATAATCTTTTTCACACGTACAGTTGACACCATTGCTTGAAGCCTCGATTTTGCTTACGGGATAATAATACCCTTCATAACCAACATTGTCGAACTGAACAAGATTGGCCTCAGATGACCATTTGCTTGCAACAACTGCAGGAACCAAAGAAACCACTGTATATAGTAAAGATGAATGCATTGGATCGTCTGGTGTTGCAAAGATTTCTGTTGTTCTTCTTCCTTCTTCATTTGTTACAAACAAAAGAAACGATTCGCTTTTAAATGTTTTTTTCAGTTGCTAAGCCTTTTATCATTCTTTTCAGGTGCTTGGAAATCGGGAAAAACGGCCATGGTACTGCACAGGCTGGTATATATGGTCAAGCCGGAGCCAAAAACTCAACAATGTGCCTGGCGGATTTTTGCTCACGTTAAAAAAGCCACAGAAGATGCCGGTGTCAAGATGATAGATTTCAAAATACCAAGGACAACGTACTATGGTGTGCCATCCTATATGAACCAGGTACAATTGTCGTTTAGAACGGATACGGATGAAGAGAAACAGAAATACGCCTCTTTTGTTGATGCTTCAATACCTGAACAAGACCAATTTGTGTTCACACTAAAAAAATCAGATTGAACAACCAGTCTGACACGGACATTGCTTTTCCTTTAAACACAGCGCCTTGAATACACTTTGTAAACAATCCTGTATATATATATACCAAATCAGATTCATATAGACTAGAGACCACCGAAAGTCCTGGAACCTGTTTTTACCATGACAACAAACGCAAACAGAACGTTATGTTGAAACTTGGGCACTTTTTTACACTTTGGCGTCTGAGATAAAAAATATTTCTGAAGACAAGCTGGATGTCATGGATTTTCAGGTGATGTTGAGGCAGAATTGGCTGCTGGTGTTCGGCTATGGACCTACAAAATGTTCTACAGACAGTTGAAGAATTGGAATATGATACCGAAGAAGTGCTAGACAATTTGGAACCCCATTTCAAGGATCTATTTATCAATGATAAAGTTTTTTATAAACGTGCAATATTATCAACAGATCATAAAACTTGTTTGATCATTATTGAAAACATTCTAGTTAATGGAGATAATGATCATTTAAACTCTTTTTTAAATACAATTTCTAGTGAACTACTCAAACCGCTTTTGAGACTATTACAGGAATTCGATCAATATAGTGCTGAAGGAAAGGCATTACACAAAATATGCCAAGTCATGCTTGCAAACTCCAGTGAACGTCTAGAAGTCCCATATTTGATCTTAATTGCAAGGCTGTCTTTGACTGCAGAAAAAAATACAAATAATCAACTGGCGCAAGGTCGAAGTTTCAATAATAGGTATTACGACTTGGTGCTTTCAAACCCACATATAGCTAGACATGTGATTCTTAACATTCCAGCAAGCATGAAATTACATGATTCAAAATCAAAGAAAAGGACCATACAGGCTCTTTTTGTCATTCATGAAATTGGAAATGAAATTCCAGAATGTCTGGATGATGAAACTTTAGATTATATTGTTCAAGCTTTACACAATAACATTTTGAACAACCTTGATTGTAATGAAGAAGTTAGAACACAGACTTTAGAACTTTTAAGTCATTTAGATCGTTTGGCCTATAAAATGGGAAATATCGCCACTTCAGCTTGTATTGATAAAATAGTTCAATATATGATAACAATAGATGAATATGAAGTAAATAAATACTTTAAAAGTTTTCTTTCATACAAAGACCAAGGTTGGATAGACTGTGCTCTCAAATCTTTGGAGTTGCTGTTATTCCCAACAATTTATGATATTAAAGCTTTAACAAATACTGAAAGTATCGATTGGAAGGGAGTTACTACATGTTTAGCTTTTTATCAGCTGTCGGGGCGACATTATAACATCGTCTTACAACCTAAAACTGCTAAATTAGTTTTTAATCTTATTTTAAAAATAACAAAAATTGCTATTCCATTTGAATTTACTGAAAATATAAAAGTTTCAATTTGTGAAATTTTAAGTCATGCTTATGATAAGGGTAACTCTCCGTTTGATCACGAGAAGGTTTTTATGCTTCTACTTTCATATATTTCCTTTTCATCATTATTTCAGGTTAGATATGCTGCATATTCAACGCTTCAAACAATTATTGAAAAAGAAACCAAAACGGTGATGAAGTTTTTAGAGTTTAAAGAATATAGAACCAAGTTTATTATAGATTGCACAGACTGCTTTTCTCAATATGATCAAAACTTTGAATATTTGAATATCATAAAAGTTTTCCACTCAAATATTGCACCAACATATGAATCTATTTCATTTTTTGAATTGTTTCATGAACTTTATACTTGCAATGATATCAATTTTATCCTTAAAGCAATTGAAATTATTTCAAGATATCCCCAAGAATTAAAAACCTCAATGATCACCCATTTATCCAAGAGAGCATATTCTTTTCACGATTGGAATTCAAATATTGTTACTTATTTTGAGCGTCTTTTTTCATCTGGATACAAAAACCAATATCTCATTTTAAGACAATTATACACACCTTTATATCCCACTCCATCTAAAAAAGCGGTAAGAATGTATCTTGAAGTATTACTTGCCAACCCCGGTAAAAAAGAATTTGATATAATTAATGATATTGTTATTTTGGACTCTTTCAGATATGACGATAAGGATATAATATCTGCATTTGCTGAAGTTTTTAATACATATACAATTCCAGATTTGTTTTTAAAGAAAATGATTGAACAACTAAGTTTGCAAAACATGACACTTTTTGCAATATTTGCAAAATCTAATGAATTAAGAAAAAGACTGGCAGTTTTAGAGGAAAGATTTAGTATCATCAAAGCTTGTGTTATAGGAAATTCCGCAAATTTTGACTCTTGCCGTAGGTTTTTTTTATTTATGGAAAACGAAGATCTGGAATATAATACTAGGTTAAATGAAAGTTTAAATTCACCTTGCCATAATTTACTCCAATCAATTTACATTTTATACACAACATGGGAATCTTATGAAAGGACGAAATTTTGGGAATATCTTACCAAATATGCAATGGAAAATAAGATTTTACCCTTTCATTCGTTAAGGAACTCACTTAACATGGTAATGTATGGATCGAATAATAAAAAATATGTTTACATTGATAGGAAACTGGTTTTTCCACTTTCTAAGAAGGAACGTGCAATGCACAGTACACAATTCAAAAAATTTATTTTGAAAAATATATTGATTTATGACAAAAGAAAGAAGGAGAGACGTAAACAAAAGTCTAGCGGTAAAGTATATACCGGCCTAAATTACCCAAATAGACATACAAAGAATAGAATTCAAAATTCAGGTACCGAAGATAAAGAAATTTTGAAAACTAAAGCTGTTGATATTGGTTTAGGTGAGAAACGAAATGTTTCAATAACGGTTTATCCACATGGAAAAGCTGGTGATGATGATAGAGAAAATAATAGAAGAAATGAATTCAAGAGTCTTAAGAAATTAACAGATTCTGAGCGTAAAATGTTGTTTAAGGAAGAACTTATTTTAAAACAGTCTAGCTCGGACTACAAAGATCGGGTTGTTGAATGTTCAGCATTAATAAAAAGATGGGTGCCAATTGACATTTTTAAAGGGGCTATTAAAGGAAGTGAGTCAATAGGTGCATTTGTTGGATATATTTTCGATTCAACATGTAATTTTGCCACAGCTACAGATTCTGAAATCAAGCAAATACTTGAAAATTTTGAACTGGGTCATGACGTTTTTACAGTACAATTATTCTGGTGGTTTGCGGAATATTTAAACAATCGAAATAACAGTTCATTGAAAATAAAGGAAAAGCTGTCTGATGTTGGGAATGATCCCAACTTATTTATTAGTGAATGATTACTAAAAATATTTAATGTATGCTAAGTTTATAGATTTATAAAAAGAAATTTCAATTATTTAGCAGAAAGAAAAATTTCAATTAAAGACATGTCAGATATTTCACTACTCTATTCCCGTTATATGAACAGAAAACATGATTGAAAATTGTATATATGAAGTTCTTTCCTTAATTTTTTTTCAGTGGTTATTTTTATTTCCAGGAAACGTTTTACTATCAGAGTATAGTTGTACTTCAGCTGTACGTTAAAAATGCAAATAGCAACTTAGACAGTTTTTCTTGAAAAGTTTACCAGATTTAAAATATACAGGAGTCTTTATAATAAGTGGTTATTGAGATACTTGAAAAACTAACTTTTTTCATTAGGATTTTCATCTTCGATTATTGTGGTAGTGCTGGTAACAGTGCCATCTAAGGCATCTTTCAAGCTCACATTTGCACTACCTCTTGGTGCAGGTTTAGCCATATATTTACCTGGTTTCCATCCAATCATGTAAACAAAACGATAAGTCGCAGGTAAATGACCAGTTACTTTATCACCATGAAGTTCTCTATAAATTGGGCCAAGTGCTAATAACATATCCTTTGTAATTGCTGGAGGATTCATGATGACAGAATTATTCTCACCCATTAGTTGCAAATCTTCCATTATTGCAAGAACATTTGGATAGTCAACAATTAATTCTTCTGCATCTACAGTCAACATTTGAAATCCTGCCTTTTGCATTAAATTACCGACATCCGAAGATTCAACAAATGGTGAAATTCTTGGGGATATACCACCATGTCGTTCAAGTTCAGCCAATTGTAATGAGGTACGTAATTCAAATAGGGTATCACCGCCAAACATTGAACCAATAAAACAGCCATCTGGTTTCAAACAGTTATATAGTTTTTTGAACACATCTGGTAAATCATTTATCCAATGTAATGATAGATTGGAAATAATCAAATCATATTGGTTAGAGTCAGACAATTCAGGGATATCAAAGTTTTCATCATCAGCAACTATTCTTTCCAGATTGAGTTCTTTATTGAATGCAGAATCTAAATCTTTGTATAGCATGGATTTAGAAGATTCAACTAACAGAATTTTACCAATTTTTGATTTAATTAATTCTCTATCAGCTTTCCATTGCAAATCTTTCTCATCTCTTGATGGTTCACATAGCAATCTTTCAAAATTACCAGAATGTGCACCAAAGTCAAGAACATTAGTAAAGTCGGTTTTCAAGAATGCTAGTCTATCAATTGTACGACGGTTTATCTCATCACGCAAGTATTCGGCGTATTTAGAATTTGGATTATTTGCAGCTCTTTCCTTTTGTAACCACTTGACGTGTCGATCAAAAACTTTAATATTGGAAGAATTACTACTGGAGTAATTTCTTAATAAATTCTTTTGACCAACAATCTTTTTAAACATTGTTGAATCAATAGAACGTTATCCTGCTGCCTATATAAGAAAAAAGAATGAAAAATATATTAAATTTGTTTAATAATTCAAAATCAACATTTTTCATTCGCACATAAACTTTGAATTTATAAGATTAATTCATGATGGCTTGTCTTTCTTTTTTCACATAGTTCAAATTGTGAAACTATTATGAGTGTTAGCACGAGAATAAATAGTCTCAAAAAGCCTGTAAAATATGAAGTTAAAAAAAATTTAAAATATTTTTTGGATATGTTTCATGGAGATAGATCTTCAGCGGCTCTTCAAGAACTTGATAAGATTCAAGACAAACGAGACATGAATATGGGAATCACAACATTGGCCAACCAAATATTCATCAAATCAAATAATGAAGAAGCAAGTGAAAAATACAAGGACATTTTACGGAAATGGGATTTAAATGTTTCATATTATGAAATTCCAAGACTTTTAAAACACGATCAATATGAACAAGCTGTTTTACTTTCCATCGAAGAGTTTGATAAATTATCCAAAATAGAATATTTAGAAAAGGAAAAGCTTGCAGTACAGCTTTACTTAGTTCCTATAATTATTGAAGCATGTAATAGGGATGATACTGATATTATCATTGACCTTATGAGACGTTTAAACAGTTTTAATTTGCTAAATGATCAAAATTTATCTAACATTTTGTCACATGCAATCAATAATGAAAACGATCAAGTTCTAAGTGAGTGTTTTGGTTTTGTAAAGAATAACAAAATTTCTGACATCACATTGGGACTCTTCTGCGAATCAATGCTCAGACTAGGAGATGCTAAAAAGCTTTTAGAAATATTGCCAATGATCCAATCGGACGAAATTAAAAATAAAGTATGTCTAAGGTTCATTTCATCCTTTGAGACTAAAGAATGTTTTTCAATTTTAAATGAATTAGTAGAAGATGGAACCATGGAACTCCCAACTAATGAGAATTTACCATCACCATTCTTATTGATTTCTGGGTTGAATGATTTTGAAGAAATGAATGAATTATGTGAAAAACTCTTACCAACACTGAACGAAGGAATGCAACAGCTTTTCATATATTCGATATTATCATCAATAGATAATAGAGACGTACCTTTTGATAGCACAACATTTTTTTTGAACGGTTTAAGATCATATAATAAACTATTGACTGAAAAGCACAAAAGTATAATCTTTCATCAACTATCAAAATATTCTCTGAAGATTACCTCTTTAAAAATTTACAAATTTTTCCGTTCTTTAGGAATGAAATTATCATTAAATGATTATTATAATCTTTTGAAAGTGCAATGCAGCGGCACTGAAATCGATACTGTTTTTTATGTTTTGATACAAGTCTTGGAAGAATATGGAAAGCTCTCAGAAAATATGCAAAATTTATTGAAAAATATGGAAAAACGGACTGCAGATGAAAGATTTAAATTATTTTTAAATCAGGATAATTTGTCAGATATTAAATACCAGGTGAACTATGATTTTATAGAAAAAAATTTGGACAGTGAAAGAGAAAGAACAAAAACTGCGTTAAGTAGTTTTACTAAATTTAAAACATATGACTATAATACTGATATTCAAACGGCTCTATTTTTTAAATGGGATAAATAGGAAGATTTATAAATAAATAATATGTAAAATAGATAAAATATAACATTATATAACATAAAGTGACCACTCAATTAACAAAAAATAATTAGTTAAAAAAGCTTGCCAATGTATAGAAAACGGAAATTGCAGAAATACTGAATAAAGTTAAAACAATATTTGTGTAAAGATTTTCTTGAGCAATGACAGGCTTAATTGAAGACTCAGATTGCATTTTTTTCTCAGAACGTATAAAATTTTCAGTTTGCATTGGTTTAACACCCTTTGGTAAATGTGATGGATTTGGATTTAGTTCCTCTATGAACCTTTCTAATTCCCCACATTTTATACCAATAGCAAGGTAATTTGGATCAGAAACCGGACATTTGTGATGAATTATTCTCAAATAATCACCAAAAATTTCCAAAACTCCTTCATAAGTTCTTGATTTTAAAATTAAATCACAAGCAACACCTTTTCTAATTTTAACATTTGTTTTAAAAACGTTAGGATTTTGGAAAACTTCTGCTAACGTTGCAATTGCCATAACTTGAGGAATGGAGCAGAAATTGAAAGTTGAATGGTCATAAACCATTGTGAGATAAACCAAACAATCTTTAATATGATCCATTGCATTCAGAACTAAATCGGTAATACAATGAAGACCTTTCTCTTGATAAGATGGATCAACAAATAAAGATAATTTATCAGCATATTTGGACCATATTTCTTCTGGCCAAAATGATCTACCATCATCTTGATCTTCTTTATAATCTCTGATAATATTGGTCTTTTGTAAAAATAAACCCATTGAATCGCTTAATTCCATATGCTTAGACAAATAAGCATCACTAAAACCCGAAGCAACACCTAATTTAGTTAAACCGTGACCAACAAGACCCGCAACATAAAAACAATATAAATCGTAATCCTTAATAGTTTTGACACCATTTAAATTAAATTCTTCATTATTAATATAGTCTGCCATACCATTACCCATTTTATCACAAATTTCCTTAATGATATCTTGATATTCTGGTTTTAATTTATGATATTCTGCTAAAATACTATCAAATTTAACCAAAACAATCTTATCCTTTTCGGTATCTGCATTACCGTTAAAGGTCCAATCTTTCAAACCTAATTTTTCATGGAAACATCTCAACAATGGAATCTTGATCTTTGGGTCGATTGACATATCATCTTCGACAGTATCTAATGCTCTTAAAACTAGATAAAATATCATAATAGCATTACGTAATTCGGGATTTAATTCCATAATAACGGCACAAAATGATCTTGAAGTTTTCTTTAATAACTCATAGCATAGCTTTTCAGTTTCTGATGTGATAACAAGAGGATAACTTGTTTTTCTAAAAAACTTCAATTGAATTGCCGCTTTAAGCTCGCTTGGATGTAATGCCAGTTCTACTAATTTACCCATAGCTGCTTGTGTTGTGTTTATGAATATCTAAGAACTATGTTATGATGCTATAACTAGCAAAATTCCGTTAAGTCAACGAAAAAACATGTTGGTGAGGAAATAACTCGTTGCGCTCGTAAACAAAAATACATTACATGTTTTGCTATCAGGAACCTAGTTTGAGATAAAGTCAAAACAATTGTGGAAAAAAATGGCAGGGTTTGGAGAGACCAGTGAAGCCAATGATGAGCAAGAAGAATTTAGAATCCATGAAGGGATAATTTTAGCGGTTCATATGTCTCCGACAATGTACAAAAACATGTCTTCGATTTTTGTCACATTTTTAAACCTACTCAAAAGATTGATCAAAACGATGCCGAATACCGGCCTAGGACTCTATATTGGCAATTGTGGGAAGAAAAACGAAGAAAATGCAGGAAATGAAACTCCGGATGGTGTGTATAGAGTGTTCAAACTTGAAGACATACACGATAAGATGTTGAAAATTCTAGACACCTATTTGAGAAATTCAATTCCAAAACAGACAGTTATCGATATATCTTTTAATACGAGTGAACAATGGGATGTATTGCTACCGATGAAAGATAGAAATATCAACGAAAATTTTGGCACTTCATTATACAATTTGTTACAACAAGCCAATGTTGATTTCAACCATATTTTTCAAAAGTCCCAGGAATACACAAGTAGAAAAGTTTTTCTTTTCACTGATTGCAACAGACCTTTTAATGGCGATGAAAACACTAAACAGAAACTTCAAAGTAAATTACGTGATTTAAGTGCTTCGAAAATTACAGTTTATCCGTTTATTTTCAATAATGATATTTTGAAAAGAGAAGAAGATGATTTCGCAAATGAAAGTACTCTTAATCTCGATGAATTTCGATCTTTATTTGATTTCCCATTAGATTCAGAATCTAGAAAATATGTTCCGGCAATCAATGAAATTTCTTTGGATGCCCTCGAGGAAAAGATAGTTAAACATGCCACAATAAAACGTTTGGCGTTTCAATGTCCTTTAATTATGAAAGGAATTAAAATTTCTGTCAAAGGTATAAATCTATTTTTTGCAAATGAATGGAAGAAACTTAATTTTTATTTCAAAGATGGAAGATATCATTTTCCTACAAGGAAAACTATACCTACTGCAAATGGAAAGCCTTTAGAAGCGGAAGAAATAACAAAAGTTTACCAGCTTGCCGATCAATACATGCCAGTTGATAAACAAATTGAAACTGATTGTATGAACTTTGGTGAAGTTGAAAAACCTATTCTTCATGTGTTGGGGACAAGAAACTTTGAAACTTTTAATGAGGCTTATACAATAGGCAAATGTATATTTATGGTTGCTGATGAAGACGGTGAACATGCAGACTCATTACAGAAGTTTGCATCACTTTACAAATCACTGCTAAAAAAGAACATGATGATTCTCTGTTGGGGCATGAGACGTAAAACATCTCACCCGAGACTATATTATTTAATACCAACTGGTTTAGTTAATGAAGAAAACTTAACATTCAAGTATCAACAATCTTTAGCAATGTTTGAACTTCCATTTGGTAATGAAATAAGGAAACCTCCCCAGTATGTCAAAGAGCATGGTAGACTAGAGGAAATAGATGATACCCAAATTTTAGACGAATTAGTTGCAGTAACGGAAATGGAGCATTTTCAATCTTATCCGAACCCATCATTAGCTTGGAACTTTCAAGTTATGGAAGATCATATTTTACAAGTAGAAGTTGCCAAAGCAGAATTGACACAGGGTATTGATGTAAAAGAAAAACAACTACAGTTTGATGAAATGTATCAGAACATGCTTTCACTTCGCAAGAAAATCGACACACAACCTGATCTTATTGATTTAGTCAATAAATTGAAAACACGATACAATCGTGTATCTAACACAGCCGACCTAAAGAGAACATCGGAATCAATAGGATCAACACAGAAAAAAACCAAAACTTCAGAAATAATCAGTGATACAAAAGCTGCAATTTACTTTAAAGAGTTCGGACTAAAAAACTGTACAAACGATACTTTGAAGCAGTATATTAAAAGCAAAGGTGGTAAAATCAAGCCCGGCAAGAATAAGGGCGAAATGGTAGCTAATATTGTGGAATATTTGCAAATCCAAAAATTACTATAATTAATAGTTAATTAATTATCTAAATCTCTCTTTCTGTATAGTGAAAAATAACAGATGTAATTGATTTCCACAATTGCCAAAGATTGTGGCTCATTGTTTCAGCTCTGTTGTAACTTGCGCACACAAAATACTCAAAATACAGGCCAAATGCTAAGAAAGCAGTTTCTGAATCTGTTCTAGAAACAAAGATAATTGACGTTTGGGAATTCGACAAACTTTTTAAGAAAACTTTTTCTCCCTTCAAAACGATATTAGAGTGCAGATTACATAGATAAAGCTTATGCGAGGAATATTTATTATCGGATCAAGACGTAACATATATAAAGTGCCACCTTTTTATCGGAGAGTTGTGAGTGAATTGCACCGAAATCGTTTTCTGATGAGCTGAATTTTTTTTGCAAAAGCACAACATACAAATTTGGCGCACCGGGATCTGTTGTGTTTTGATGAAGTTTGACATGAATCTAAACAAGACTGCTTTACTAAAGTACTGTAAAGATTGGACCGTGCATTGATCTTGGGTTCAGTTGTACACCATACCAATGTGGAATGCAGAGAGAGAAAAATATTTGTTAAATTTACTCTGTTATCATAGACCATTTGGTGCTAACGAAGAGAAACAGTTAAATGAATTGAAATCTAAATTTAATGAAAAATATAATATAGGTGTTAAAACTGCAGATATCAAGCTGAAATTAAACGAATATTATGATTTAAAGGCTTTATCAAATTTTAATGATGATAAATCTTCAAACAGCTCCCAAAACAAAATAATTGAAGAGGAAAACACCGAGGAAACAGAAGAAATACTGAGAAAACACACCAAACATGTTATAATCGATGAGGAACAAAACAAAGTTTTCGATCCAGCAAATGACAATCAAGAGAAGAATACTAATAAAGAAGAACATTCTTTGATTGCCGCAAACTCGGAACCAGTTGAAGTTAAAAGTGAAAATGATAAACGCAGTGCTAAGCGAAAACAAAATGCAGCAACTAAATCCGATGGTTTAGCTGAGCAAAATAGAAAGATAACTGGCAAAAAAGAAGTTGAAGAAAATGATGATGAAATAGTAGATGATGAAATAGTAGATGATGAAATAGTAGACGAAGAAAAAGAAGTGGAAGAAGAAGTGGAAGAAGAAGTGGAAGAAGAAGTGGAAGAAGAAGTGGAAGAAGAAGAAGAATTAGGAAAAGTACAAGAATTACAAGAAGGAGAAGAGAAACAGGAGAAACAGGAGAAACAGGAGAAACAGGAGGAAGAAGCAGAAGAAGCAGAAGAAGCAGAAGAAGCAGAAGAAGCAGAAGAAGCAGAAGAAGCAGAAGAAGCAGAAGAAGCAGAAGAAGCAGAAGAAGCAAAAGAAGCAGAAGAAGCAAAAGAAGCAGAAGAAGCAAAAGAAGAGGAAGAAGCAGAACAAGAGGAACAAGAGGAACAGAAGGAAGAAGAAGAAGGAGTGGAAAAAGAAACAGCAATCGAAAAGGAAGACGAAAAGGAAGAAGAAGAGCCGGCACATTTGACAAGAGCACAAGCCAAGAAACTTCATATTGATATTGTGAAGGAATTACAACAGAATGAGGAAGCGGCACAGGAATTAGAAGAATCTAGACGTCTCAGTTTAAAATCAGATATTGGCACAGATATTGAAACAACTGCAAATAAGTCCATGATATTAGAAAGTGAGAGTGAAGATAAAGATACTTCATTTTTACGCAGTACAAGAAGTAGAAGGAATAATAAGATTGATATTGATGTTACACAACGCCGAAGTACAAGATCAAAAATAAAATCAGAAGATGATGCTTTGGATGTGGTTTCGAACAGTACTCCAATAGGTAAGCGTGTACGAAGTCAACCATCTCAAAGTGAAGGGGATGGAGAAGGAGAAACAGAAGGTGAAGATAAGATAATTGATACACCAAGTAAGAGAGGAAAAAAAGCAAAACCAAATACGTCTGTTAATTTACCTGAACCAATTACCCCGGTAAGAAACACAAGATCTAAAACTGGCATAGAAAAAGATAATTTTGAAGATAGTAATGCTAGAAGTGAAAGTGAAGCAGAAGTGAAAGAAAAAAGCGGAGAAGATGAAGAGGAGGAAAGTGAAGATGATGAAAGTCAAAATAACGGCGACAGTGAAAGTGAAGGGGAGAATAAATTGAGAAGATCTTCACGTAAACGCAAACTGGATACAATTGAGTCAACAACCCCAAAGAAGCAAAAGTCAAAATCAACGGCTGCAACACCAACACCAGCACCAACACCAACTTCAGTAACAAAGCGTCGTGGTAGAAAAGCAAAAAATGAAAGTAGAGAAAATAGTGCAGATGCAGATGCAGATGCCGATGAAGAACAAGGTGGTGTTTCAACTAGGAGATCAACCCGCCGCCGTAATTAACACTTTTTTACAATGTAAATAAACTTTATTTAATTTATTAAAATGCCTAAAAAATGAAAAAAATAATTAACTAATATACAAGTATAGCAAAGACGGAAGAAAGATACGATTTTTAAAAAACAAATTCATCGTATGCTGGAATATCTAGATGAAAGTTTGGATATTCTGTTGAATATAATGGATACATTGTACCATTTTCATTGATGCCAACTTCTAATTCACCTTGATAATGTTTTTGATTTTTTTGATTTTCAACATCTTGTTGGAGGTTATCAAGATTAGTTGATGACTCTTTTTTAAAAAATTTAGTTAAAAATGAATTTTTAAATGATTGTTTGAGAAAATGATTTTCAATACTACCCTTAATTGTCATTTCATTTGGTTTACCAAAGCCTGCATTGATCAAGCCACGAAGAACCCATGGATTGATTATTCCGCTGAAATGCATTTCCCATTCATTACCAACATAATTATTCAATGCAAATTGTAAATCAGCTAGAGCTTGAATAGATGTTGCATCAACAGCAACAACTTGAGAAAAATCTAAATGAACAATTCTAAGTTTAGGCTTTGCTTCATCAATTGCCTTTCTTCTAGCTTTAAAAACATTTTCATCATCTTCATACTCAAGTTCTTCTTCTTGTGTATGATGGTGTGTTCTTTTTTTTGTGAAAAGTTTACCGACTTTACCCCATTTAGACCAATCAATTTCATGCCATCTATATTCCGACCACAATCTTTCTCTATCACTATCAAAAGGTTTAAAAGTTTCTCTAACTTTTGCAATGATTTGATCAATCTGTAAGGAACAATTGGAATAAACAAAACTCTCGGATAATCTATATACTAACACACCAGAAGGTGGTTGTTCAATATTAACTTGACTATTAACAAATCTTGCATGAATTTTACTTGGATTGTAACTTTCATTGGGTAGAGGAACCCATTTGTAAAGATAATTATTACCAACAGCTGTAATTGAACGAGTAGATTCAAAATTATTAGATTTCAAATTGCCATCACTGAGAACAGAAATATCAGAGTCTTGCTCAGATACAGACGCTGTCTTTTCATCACTATATCTTTTAGGAATTAAAACAGGATCTCTAATTTTTCCAACTTTAATTCTACCTAAAAACGCACCATTTGGAATACACATTCTCCAAATCAATTGAGCACATGAAGCACACATTGCCCAATAAATACCATCTTCAATAGTTGCGAAAACAGTAATGAAAACACCAACAATAAAAATAATAAAATCAATAGGTGAAAACATATATAACTTTGTTGTTAACTTATAAGAAGCAAGTAGATTTGTAACACAATGAATGATAATTGCACAAAGTGTTGCATTTGGGATATAATAGAAACCACCAGTAAATTTATAGATAGCTAATAAAACACAAACACCGGAAATTGCAGATTTAAATGGAGTTTTAACACCACATTTTGCAGATAAAGCAGTTCTAGAGAAAGATCCAGTTGCAGGGTATGCATTAAAAAAAGTACCAATAAGATTGGTAAAACCAATTGCAATAAATTCTTGATTTGGATTAACTCTATAACCATTTAATCTGGCAAAAGATTTAGAAATTGAAATATGTTCTAAAACTAAAACAATGGTAGCAATAGGTAAGTCTGTAGCTAATCTTGAAGCTAATTTTGGCGGTGGTACAAATCTACCAACGTCATTCAAACCTGAAGGAATAACACCAATGATTGAATATGGAGATTCTGATGCAACATGAGGTCTGTGTCTTAATATACCAAAAGAAATACAAGTTGAAATAATAATAACAAAGGCAGTTCTTAAATTAAGAAAGTAAATCCAACCTAAATTCTTCTTTTTATTACCTTTTGTCTTTGCAATCATTCTATCAGCAAACCATTGCCATAGGTATAAGATGAACAAACCAACTAAACCAAAAGCCGCATCTACTTTTGTATCAGGTAAATGCTGAAGAAAAGCAATTAAAGTTGAACTTGTAGAACTATGTTTACCTGCTTTTTTACTGAAGCCCATAAGACCAGCTAATTGACCACAAACAATATTAAATGCAGAACCTGTTGTAAAGGCAAGAATGGCAGGCAAAGAGATCAGTTCAACAATGAATCCCAATCTTAATAAACCAATACCCATTACAATACCACCACAGAGCAATGAAAGAGTAGTTGCAATTTCATTAGCCGAATATTCATCACCATATTTATCTTGAACTCTAGCAATGATTTTACCAACTTCCATTGACAAAACTGCAACCGGACCAATACATATTTCTCTTGAAGTTGCAAACAAGAAGTAAAAAACCAATCCTACAAAACCTGAATATAAACCGTATTGAGGAGACAATCCTGCAACTTTAGCATATGACATAGATTGTGGAACTAGCACAATTGCAACCGTCACACCAGTAATGAAATCCGATAAAATCCAGTTCCAATTAGTCGGATAATGTGGGAACCAATCGATGAAGGGAAACAAGGATCTGACGTATCTTAACGAACGTTCTCCGGGGTTTTTGAATAAATTTTTGGTATAATCTAGAGAACCAACCAGATATTCATCTGAATATTCGTCGATATTAGCATGGATGTAATTACCGTCCATCTCTTGATGAGAAAACGATCCTGTATTATGAGAGTATGACATACGGTTTAAGTACAAAACAAGAGTAGCAAAAGTAATAAGAGTAGCAAGAGAAGGAGTAAGAATAACAAGAGTATGAAGCTCTATCCAATCTAAATAATCTGGAGAGACATCGCAATGATTTCAGTTTATATTTATATTTCCAATGTTTTAGGGCCGATCCAGGGCATCTATCCACATCATTGACTAATCAAAGATGACAAAGAAAATATCTTCCCTTGTAGAACATCCACAATTTGACGCCATAGTTTTCAGCCTCTGTTTGAAAACGTGACTTGTGAAGCACATAATTTTCATGGCGCATTTTTTATTTTTATTTTTATTTTTATTTTTATTTTTATTTTTATTTTTATTTTTATTTTTATTTTTATTTTTATTTTTATTTTTATTTTTATTTTTATTTTTATTTTTATTT